>PVJS01017186.1:0-36493 GCA_004027185.1 Glis glis | reverse complement strand
GATCTGCTTTCCTCGGAACGAGTCGCGCACACTCTACGTGGCTTCTCCCTTTTTATCTAAGTCCGCACCTATCAGAATTCTGCTGCCTACATTCAGGGCAGGGCTTTCTCTTTAATCTGCTGTTACACACCCAAAATCACATAATCTTGGGTGTGTCATGATCAGGTCAAGTTGACAACTTAGATTAACTATCACACTGCTGGTCCCTCTTACAGGCACGTTGCTGGCCTCCTGGGTCATGGGCCTCAGGCCTTTGTCACTTACCAAATTCTGCACCTCCACCCACCTGTGAGGCCCTCACCAACCCTTGCTCAGTCATAATTAAGGTAGACTGGCCCATCGCTCAGCCCTCCCAGGCACCTTGGGCCCTAGAAAACACCCTTCTTTCCCAGGAGAGCTTGTTGCTGCTCAGGACCCTGCAAGAGGTCAGAAAGGAATTAGATTTTAAAAAATGGAGGTAATAGTTTTGCTGAATAAAAACATACAATTATATGAAATGAAAGCTATAAAGTTCTAATCACTAAATTATGTGCTCCATTTCTGTTTTCCTATGTAGCAATAAATAAAATGGAGACAGTAATTTCTAACCGCAGAGCAGGCAATTACTTCTTCCACACATTTCTTCTTAAAATGCTCACGCAGGACAAGGGCATTGTGGTTCTCTGTGATTCTAATAAGATGAACAAACATGGGGGTGCTCAGAGTGCTGAGCGTTTTTGAGGAAGTGACTGTTTTACCTTCATATTTTTTATTGAATAGACACTAAGCAGATGCTAGATGGGACAGACGCGGTGTATTGGACAGGGTTCACTAGATTAACAGAATTCACAGAATGAGTATATTTGAAAAAGGGATTTATCAGATGGGCTTACAGTTCGAAGCAATGTAGTCCCAAGTTCCGACTGCACGTGGAGAGTCAGAGGAACCAGTAGCTGGTCGAGCGTTCTAAGAGCTGGAGTCTTAGGATTGGAGCAACCACTAATTCAGTCCCAGTCCAAGATGTAAAGATCAGGAAGCTCTTCAAAGAAATGGTGAAGTTTCAGTTTGAAGGGCTGGAGGCCGACGATCTCAGGCAAGAGCAGATGCGTTTTCCTTGGAAAGAGTTGCGCAGCACCCTACGCGGCTTCTCCCACTTTTATCTAAGTCCTGCACCTATCAGAATCCTGCTGCCTACATTCAGGCAGGACTTTCTGTTTAATCTGCTGTTACACACCCAAAGTCACATGATCTTGACTATCACATGTGGCATATCCAGAGCTGGACAGGTCAGAGAGGCAATGGCGTGTGGGGCTGGTTGGTGCTGAATGTCCCCTGGACATCCACGCAGCGTGGCCCCTTTGGTCTCCTCTTGGGTCCGGTGTGGGCCATGTGGCTCTGCCCTCATGGGGTCATGCAGGGTCTCAGCGGGACACCCTGTAGAGGAGCCAGGAAGAGCTTTCCTGCAGGAGGTGGTGCTGAAGTGTGTCTGGGTGAAGGATTGTGGTGTTTTCCAAAGGGCAGACCATGACCCAAGAGCCAGCGGTGGGACCAATTTAGCGTCTCTGTGGTGTCTACAGAATGCATCGAATGGAGAGCACCAGGGTGTCCAGCTGGCTGTCTTAGGTGGCCTCAAGCCCCCAGCCACTTGTGCCCCTTTGTCCAGGCCATAGGAGCAAAAGCTCAGTTCTCAGACACACATCCTCCATGGGCCCCTAGAGACACCCTTCTATTGTCTCCTGTGTGAGAAATCCCACCATGCCCAGCCCTGAGCATGCCTCTGCCTCTGTCTCTGCCCCGAGCCTGTTCATTAGAATAGCAGGTGTGGTGCACCCTGCCCAGCGACAGAGGGATCAGCCCCACTTTCTGCCCTGGTGGGGGGGAGATCTTGCAGGTGGGCAAGCCCAGCCCCACCCTCAGGAAACACAGTTGCATAAACAAACTCAGGGGCCACCGTGCCCAAGGACAAGACCATGGGGGGTGCTGGAGAAGGCCCCCAGAACCCTGGGGACAGTGAGTTAAGTCTGCACCCCAGCAGACCCTTAATAGTCAGAACCAGGGGGCCCTGGAAAAGTGCTGGGGAGGCCCGGCCTCGGGTAGTGAGTGGGCAGGACCGCAGCCTCACTGCCCCAAGCAGGAGCACAGTGTGGATCCAGCAGAAAGCTGTGGCCTGGCCCAGCTGGTCAACCTTGGTCTGTGCTCTTCTTGACAAATGGAAAACGTAATTCACGGGTTGCCGGGAGAATGCTCTTAAGGTCTTGCCTCAGTAGCTAGGAGCCACCAGACCTAGAACCAGCATTTCCCTGCTCCTTCCTAACAAAACTTAGACGGAAGACACAAAATCACTAAACTGTTTGTAAAAACTTGATTGCATTCCATAACAAGGCTCAGGGCAGGATGGGACCAGCCCTGAAGCTCTGGACCTTCTTCTCCTGGATGCAGGGCTCGGGGCCCAGTGGGTCCTGGCCTCTAACTAGATTTCTTTCCTCACCCTGCCACTCTAAATAGAAATACAAAAATATCCAGCAACCATCAAGGTGGGATTCATGATGTCTGATACCTAATAAAAGTGATCAGGCCTACAAAGAGTCAGGAAACACGGCCCCAGTGAAAAGAATCAAAGTCGTTCCAGCAGGAGGTTGGTAGGGAGGACAGGTTAAGGGCCTCTGAAAACCCTCTTCACCCTAATGCTGATAGGAGCAATGCGGAAAGTTGCCAAAATAGCCTTGTCAGAACTCTGAAATTAGCCAAAGCTTTGCAACAATCTGGGGAGTGTTTATTCAAGAAGAACAGCTGAATCTTGATAAGAACTGTGAGCATTTTGGAATTTTAACTTGCCCTGTTCCTATCCCTGTCTCCACAGTAGTTTGAATCACCAGCCTACCCTGTGGTGAAAGCCAGTAGTTGCTGGACAGGATGTGGCTGGGCTGGTGCTGGCTGCATCATTTGACCCGCTTGGGAGTTCCTTGGAAAACCTGGCTGCAAGGCTCATCTTGATCACAACTCACCCAGAACTAACAACATTTTCCCGGGGCTTTTGTTAAAAATAATAAGCAACAGTTGTTTAAAATTGCAGCTGTCCAAGGTGCCAATAATGTACAGAACAAATAAAAAGTTGACCAGGGGACTTAAAAAGAAAGCAGGGGAATAAGATGCCCATGAGGGACTTTGGAAAGTTCCAATATATTCCTGGGAAACAATAAGGCCACATACATGCATAGGGCAATACCCATGCCCAGGAAACACCTGATGAGGTCCTACTGACTTCCTGCTGACCTTGAGGCTATACATAAGCAGGAAGTGAAGGCTAAGGCAGAGTTGTAAGCTGCCTGGCTGAGTGTCAAAGGCATGCCCAGCATACACAGAGCTCCTCATCAGAGGCTGGGAGACCTATAGGTTACAGGACTCAGAAAATCTCTGTCCAACAATTGTCTGAGCACTAAGCTCACCAAGCAGAGACCTCAGTGGCCACATATGACAAATAATATAGATTCCATAGTGTTAGTTCAGGAAGTCCCTAAACAAACAGGAAGCAATATGGACAACAACAAGCAGAAACAGCAGCAAACCCCAGGGAGAGAGGAGAATCCAATTTACAGGGCTGCAACCTTATAATATTCAAAATGTCCAATTTTCAGGAAAAATGGTGAAACATGCAAAGAAGGAAAAAATTATGGCACATACACGGGAAAAGAAGCAATCAATAGAAACTGTCCCTGAGGAGGCCCAGATGATGAACTTACTAGACAAAGACTTTAAACAATTATTTTTTGGGGGGGTACCGGGGATTGAACCCAGGGGCATTCTACCTCTGTGCTACACCCCTGGCCCTATTTTTTTATACTTTATTTTGAAACCGGGTCTTACATAGTTGCGGAGGGCCTCACTAAGTAGAGAGAGAGAGACAGAGAGACAGAGAGAGAGAGAGAGAGAGAGAGATGAGGCTGGCCAAGAACCCGGATCCTCCGGTCTCTGCCTCCCAAAGTACTGGGATTACAAGCGTGTGCCACCACGCCCGGCTTAAACAATTATTTTTAATATGCTGAAAAAGTAAAAGGAAGCGTAACAACAATGTCTCACCAACTAGAGAATATCACTAAAGAGATAGAAATAATGAAAAAGGACCAAAAAGAAATGGTGATATTGAAAAGTGCAATAACTAAAATGAAAAAAAAAACAATAGATGTGCTCAATAGCAGATTAGAGCTGATGTAATCTTGAAGATCAGCTGAAGTTATCCAATCTGAGAAGCAGAAAGGAAAAGGAATAAGCAAATGAATGGAGTTTCAGAGACCTGTGGGAGCCACAGAGCACACCTCCCTGTGCTGTGGGAGCCCCAGGAGAGGAGAGTAAGGGCCGGCAGGAAGGACACGTACCGCAGCAGAGTCTATGCCAGGAAGGGAACGTCTCTCATCAGTCAGCTCAGCTCTCACTGTGCGAAAGGAGAGAAAAGAGCTAACTAAACCCAGAGGAAGCAGAAGAAAGTAATAGTAAAGATTGGGAGCAATCATCAATGAAATAGAAAGTAGAAAAGCAACAAACCCAAAACCTACTTCTGTAAGAATATCAATAAAACTGATGAACTTCTAGCTAAACTGAGTAGGAAAAACAAACAAACAAACAAACAAACAGATGCAGATACTCATGTCAGGAATGAAAGAATTACTTAAAATAAAAGACACATGCTTGTAATCCCAGTACTTGGGAGGCTGAGACAGGAGGATTTCACTTTTGCAGCCAGCCTCAGCAACTTAGCAAGGCCCTCAGCAACTTAGGGAGACCTTGTTTCAAAATAAAAAATAAAACAGGGCTGGGGGTATAGCTCAGGGGTAGAATGACCCTGGGTTCAATCCCCAGTGCCACAAATAAAAATAAATAAATGAATAAATAAATAAAAACAAAAGAAAATATGGGTCAGACTTTACCACGATTAAGAATGTTCGCTTTTTGAAAGACACTGCTAAGAGCATGAAGACAAACAGCTGAGCAGGTGAAAACGTTTGCTATACATATATCTGGCAAAGGACTGGTATCTACAATATATAAAGAACCAATTACTTAATCCAATAAAAATGTGCACAAAAACTGAGCAGGCAACTCCTTCACTGAAGCACATAAATAAATGGCCAGAAAGTTCGTCAGAAGATGCTCCGCATTAATCTGCACGGGAAATGCCCATGTGTGCCTAATAGCATGGCTGAGATGAGGAAACAGGAACTGAGCGTGTCAGGATGGTGAGGAGGTGGAGGACCTGGGACGCTCACTCTCACTGGTAGACCCCAAAACGGAGCAGTTGCATGGGAAACTCGGCAGTTTGCTAAAAGGTTTAAAGCACATATCAACAACAACCCCCCAACTCCACTTCTAGGTGTTTACCCAAGAGAAATAAGAACATCTTCTACACGGACCTACGCAAGAATCTCTGTAGTAGCTTTATACATCAAGGAGAAACTTGACACAATGCGAGTGCCCCTCAGCTGGTCATGAGGACAGTCAAAACAGGGTGCTAGTTAGGCTTCCTCGCCTCCTGGTGATGACTGACGTTGTATGAAAAACCTCTAAGCATGTCCTCGAAGATGTCATATTGCCGTGGTAACTCTGTGCCCTGGCTAGCTGCCATCTTTGTTCTGCTTTGATATATAAACTGGACAGCGACTGTTCAGTGCATGGAAGTCCTATGCAGAGGTCTCTTGCAGATCTCTCTTGTACTCAGCCAGCCACCACTGAGTAAGATGTCCAGCCTGCTGCAGCTGGAATAAAGGCATGCCTCACCCCCTCATGCCTCGCTTCTGTTTTGGACAGACTATATGGAATATACACCCCCCAGACTCGGTTGGTTGCATAACACAGGTGAATGGGTGAACCAATGATAGTGTGGTGGCACAAAGGAGCACTACATGCCATGAGAATGGCCCACTGCTGATATACACAGTGCATCATGGGTGAATTCTGAGAGCCAAGAGAAGGGGTCAGACCAAGAGACCACAAGCCATCAGAGCCAGGTGTGCAAAGTTCTGCAAGAGGAAAGGCAAGACTGACCTATACACCGGAGTAGACCAGGGTTGCCTGGGGCTGAAAGCAGGCAGATTGGCCATGAAGGAGCATGAGCAAACTTTGGGGGAATAAAAAAATTCTATATTCTAATTGTGGTGTTAAACTGGTGTATGCATTTGCCAAAACTCATCAAGTTGTACCCTCAAATTTGTGTGCATTTTTTGTGCGTAAATTGTACCTTGATAAAGTGGACTAGTAGTGAATATTCATCATGAGCCAGTTGTTCAAAGCAGCCCCCATCTCACCAAGCTGCCCCCTAAACCACCCCTTTCCTTTCTTCCCCAGGGCCTGAACCTCATCCTCTGGCCCCAGGTCCCCTCCTGGGCAGAGAGAGGATAGTGGCTGCACCTCCTGGCCTCTGGGCGCCTCGCTTAGAGGTCAGCCTCAAACGCTGGGTGAGCAGCACCTGGCTGCCGGTGGGCCCTCCCACAGCAGGAATCCTGCGCCCTGCATCCACATTCACTGCTCACAACTTACAGAAGCCGGCAGAACCCCGCTGCACTCGCTGCCAGATGATCCAGAGAGGCGAGGCTGGCTCTCAGAGGGCTCCTAGGGCTCCCTGTGCTGACGTCTCCACAGAATCCTGTCGATAATGAGCAGATTCAACACTCAGGCGCTCTCATCTGGCTCAATGAATGGTAATTATACCATGTGTTTCCTTTTAAACTGCACAATGCCGGCGTTCATCCTGTTTCCAAATCTGCTCTTGCATTCAGCTTTCATCTGGTTCTAGTTAAATGTGCATTTTGTTTTATTGCACATAATTTGGCTAAATAGTTAAAATATATCTTGATGAAAAATAGCCCTTAAAGTTTGATATGGATTGTTGGATGTCCGCTAAGGCTTCATGTACCCATTTTTTTTCTAAATCCTCTTCTGACTTGTTACGTTTAAAAGGATGCTGTGAAGTGCAGTCTGATCCAGCTTCCTGCTGGAGATGATTCACGGTCGCTGACAAAGCAGAATGAGGTGTGCAGACAAGGCTGTGTGCGGCTCGGTGCCCAGGGCCGCCGGTTCCTCAGGCCTGAGTTTAACAGGTGTTACCCCTCAGGAATTTGAAGCAGGTGTTCTCCCCTGAGATGCCCAGCCATTCCTGCCCAGGGTCTCGATAGCACCAATGAGTCCTCATTCTCTGCACCCCTTCCACGTCCTGGGACGTTAGAATAGATGTCTCCTTAAACTCCCTGCCGAAGAGAGGAGACCGAGACCACTGATGTTTAAGCAAATCTTTTCCAAAATTAGCAATAGATATCCCCACGATCGACTAGACTGTAGAGTTTCCATAATGTTTGTTACTGATAAGAGTTTGTACTTAACAAATTAAAGTCCCCACTCAGCAATTGTCACCGGTAGTACCTTGCACCTGAACTTCCCCGGTGATTTCTCAGAATCAGCCCCAGAATTGTGTTGAGCATGCTGCACAAAGAAACAGAGATGCCCCGTGACCAGCAGCTTCCACTCCCAAGGAAAGGAGACCTGAGTTCTCAATTATAGATCCTTGGTCAGGACGCCCCAGCCCCAGGACTCCCACTTAACATGACTGCAAATGTCCTTGTGAATAGAGTGTTTTGGAGTGTGAAGACTCCAGGGGCACAAGGGGTGGCAGGGAGCTTCTGAGACCAGGACCCCACCACAGACAGACTCCTCACGCCACGAGGCCACACCCCCCAGAGAGTGACAGGTGCCCAGATGTTTCCTGTCCCCCTGGCTGACTCAGCCCCAGTGCTAAGCAGCCTTCAGCCTGAAGCCTCACCACTTAGCATCCACTGTCCTTCCGTAACACATCCACCATTGGGCTCAGCCCCACTGGTCACCCAAACAGCGTCCCAGGACCCAGAGGGCCTCTCAGAACTGGCCCTGGGCTCAGGACCTGGCCTCCAGTTCATCCCCAGGCCCTGAGGAGAATCTAGCTCATCTTAGGCCCTAAGGAGGGTCCAGCTCATCCCAGGACCTCAGGAGGGTCCAGTTCATCCCTAAGCCCTCAGGGGCTCCCACCCCATCCAGGCCCTCGAGAGGGTCTTGCCCTGTCCCAGGCCCTTGGGGGTGGGGTTTGGGCAGTACTCCCAGTGTTCCCTACAGGGATATGCTGAGTCTACAACTCACTTGGGGAACCCACGAGTGCGCAGGAGCAGGCCCTGTTGCCTCCAGTAGACCTCAGTGTGTCAAGGGCTCCGTGGGTGCCAGGTGCCGGGGAGATCTCTCTGCCCCGTCACATCTTTTGAGCAAAAGTATCCATAGTGAGCTATGTAGCAGTCCAGGAAGGTTCTCAACAGCTTCCTGTCACCTTTTGGCCTGGCTCTGCTTGCCTGGTGACCTGGAACAGGCCCCTGGCTCCTGGGCTCAGAGGTCTCATGACACAAATGGGGACACTGAGGTTTCTAGAGTCTTGGGCCTGCCCTAGTAGCTCAGCCTCAGACAGGCCGGTCCTTCTTGGGGACATCTGAGGCCAGCTACACTGGGAGGTGGGTCTTGCTGCCAACACCTAGAGCTAGCACCAGGAAGGTGAGGCCCAGGTGCAGGTGATGCTAGGGACAACCTGGAATTCCCACCTGCATTCCCACCTGCCTCCTCCTTCCCCCTGCATCCCTACTGCAGGGCCTCAGGACACCTGAGCCACCGTGTCCACATCTGGGTAAGGGCCACCCCATGTGGCCAGTGGCTCAAAGCCAAGTCACAGGGTTGCCTACTTCCTCCCCAGAGCAGCTCCTCATGCCTCAGCAGCACGACACCCTGAAGATGTCTAGTCATCCATGAAGCCACTGCTCACCTCAAGCCACCATCATCTCTGCAGGCTCCTGCACTCCAGGGACCCAGGATAAAGGAGGAGTCTACCTTCCCCACACTGCGACCTGCTCCAACCACCAGGACCCTGGGAAGGACTGAGAGGCTGTAGGCCAGGAGCAGCTTCCAAAAGACTGTCTTCCCAGGACAGAGATTTCTCAGAATCCTTTTCTTTTCTTTCTTCCTTCCTTCCTTCCTTCCTTCCTTCCTTCCTTCCTTCCTTCCTTCCTTTCTTTCTTTCTGTTTTGCGGTACTGGGGATTGAACCCAGGGGCATTCTACCTCTGAGCTACACCCCCAGCCCTAATATTTATTCTTTATTTTGAAACAGGGTCTCACGAAGTTGTGGAGGGCCTCACTAATTAGCTGAGGCTGGCCGCAAACCTGGATCCTCCGGTCTCAGCCTCCCAAGTACTGGGATTACAAGTGTGTGCCACCACTCCCAGCTTCTCAGAATCCTTTTCTAACAGCAAACTGCCAATCAGGATGACAAATGTCTTGGGTTCTCTGATCTTGGCCCTGCCTTTGGCCCACACAGCATGCCTGGCTGTGTCTGAGGGCCAGCTCCAAAGGCCACTAGCCCCTCTGCAGAGATGTGAATTGGAGCTGAGTCCCCTTAAGAGCTCTGGGAGGTGAAGGGCAGATGTGGGACAAGCTCCTGGCCAACGCCAAGCTGAATCCACTGTCCTTGCCCTGGGTCCAGCTCAGCTTGCATCAGCCCATGAGCCTGGGTTATTTCCAGTCCCCTGGACCAGATGTGACGTGCTGGTGGTGTCATGGGAGAAGGATTGATTCATGAAGGTCTGGAGGAGTTCCCAGTGGGAGAGAGTGGGGAGCCCAACTCAGGACCGGCGGGGTCCTTGGCTTACATGATAGAAAAGAATTTCAGCATGAACCAGTCAGACCTAGACAGAGATTTATTTAGGAAAGCAAGAAATACACCTTCCAGGGAGAATGCGGGCCATCTCCAGAGTGAGCGACGCACTTGGGGGACCATGCTCTTCTTCTGTAGACTTTTCTGAGAGGTGGTAGGGGGCGGTAAGCAAGGATGACATCAGCCTGCTATTCACAAGACGATTCAGGGTGTTCTGGGCATCTTCTGGTCCTGATGGGACTCTCACTATCTCTTATCAGTAGATAGCTCTTATTTAAACCATTCACAGTGAGCTGGCCAGCAATGCTCAGGGTAATTAGTGAAGACTTGTAAATCCCTCAGACATTTGGGACCGACAGGCCTTAATTAGTGAAGATTTGTAAATCCCTCAGACATTTGGGACTAACAGGACTTAATTAGTGAAGATTTGAAAATCCCTTGGACATTTGGGACTAACAGGCCTGACTGAGGGTGAGGGCAATAGGCCTGGCATGAGGAGTGAGGGTATTGGCGAATTTTGCTGCAGGCTTCCATATTAAAGTTACATTTTCCTTTTCCTTCTTCCTTCCTTCCTTCCTTCCTTCCTTCCTTCCTTCCTTCCTTCCTTCCTCCCTCCCTCCCTCCCTCCCTCCTTCCCTCCCTCCCTCCTTCCCTCCCTCCCTCTTTTCTTTCTTCCTTTCTTCAGCGTCGTGAAAACGTAAAAAAAAAAAAAAGACACTATTTGAAAGCAGCTCAGCAAGATGAATTTTACTTTTTGCAAAAAGGGATCAGGCACGCAGGAACAGCATGGCCAAGAACTGCTGGGCGTTTTTATTTTCAGTGCAGGGCTTGTGTGCTGTGCTCCTATTGGTGGGAACATAGCCTCACAATCTTTACACCATAGGCAGAAGGGGATGCCGGGGGAGGGGTTGGCACTCACAATTTCCAGGAAATGCTATCTTTACAAAAATACAAGCACAGATAAGTTTACACAATGGCAGTTGTACAAAATGGAGCCCAAGTCAAGTTATTCCTTTGATAGAAAAGATTTCATTATATTCTCACAAGCCCAGGGGAATTCTACCTCTGAGCTACACCCCCCTCCCAGCCCTTGTTATGTTTTTGTTTTGAAACAGGGTCTCACTAGGTTGCTGAGGTTCTCACTAGGTTGCTGAGGATCTCACTAGGTTGCTGAGGGTCTAAGTTGTTGAGGCTGGCCTCAAACCTGTGATCTTCCTGTCTCAACCTCCCAAGTACTGGGATTGCAGGCTTGCAGCACCACTTCCAACTTACCTCTTTCCTTTACTTCTTCTATCCTATCTCAGTGGAATGGCCACCCTCAGCCATTCCATCAGGTCTCCGTCTCCATGAGACCTACCAGCTCCCCGTGGCAGGTGACTCTCCATCATGGGCAAGTCATGGGGCATCCCTCCACTCTCTGAGCTGCGTCCAGAGATAAGGACACAGGAGAGAAACTCCCCTCCTAACCTCAGAGTACGACAGCTTCTCCAAGACCTATGAAGGACCACTTGTTATTAGAGACGGGGCTTTAGGGATGCCTGAAGTGGCATCTAGAAGAGACATCTGGAGACTCGTGACATCACTACTGAATTCCAGACCCCAGGTCACAGGGAGGTGCTGCAGCCACAACCCAGGAGACAAGGACAGGAAAAGCCTTCCCAGCTTAGGGAGAGAACCCTGCAGGCTGGGCAGGGCCCTGCAGCTATCCAGTGAGGACCTACAGGCAGGGTCCTGGCCACATTGCCAGCCTGGGGACTTCGGCAGTGAGGACAGCAGCCCGGCCCGAGGATGCGCGGATGTGCTCCGAGAAGGGACGTTTTATTTTGAGGATCTCACCTGTTCATCACAGCGATGTTTGCCAAGATTTTAATTTTAAAAGCCACACAAGTCATTTATTTTTATAAATACAAAACCACTCAAGCTCAGGATGCATTTAATTAAAAAGAAGCAGCAGCCTGATCTACCTCCTAATTCAGCACGGCCAAGAACATCGTCAAATGGTGTGGATTTTCACATCAAAGGATGGTTTAGAAACAAATACCACACGCTGCTATGAAGCTGAGCATTAAATATGAGATGACCCGTGAGCGAGTGTGTCGACAGCAGTGCAGGAACCGCCGTACCTGTGGACACCTGAGCGCGGGATGTTGCTGGGCTAGAAGAGGGAGACTTTGTCTAAAAGGTGACCACCTACCGTGTGACCTGCACTCCTCTCTCAGGCACAGGCCAACAGAGCTGCACACAGGTGGGAAGTTACAGGATTTCCCTGACCTGCCGGTCAACAGGTTTGCCCCACCTTCACCTCAGGTTCCTGCTGAGCTGCTAACCCACTCAAAGGAAGCCCAGGAAGGAGAAGGGAAGGCGAGGCCCTGGGGTGGCCCCTGGGTAGCTGAATCATCCCAGAGGGGGGGCGTGCTGGCCTTCGCAGGGACTTCATACTGGCCCCCATGGCCTCAAAATAAAAGACTGCAAGAGCAGGGAAGAATGGTGCTATGCAGCCAGTGTCTCGGGCTTGAGAACTCAGAAGCCAGGCTGAAACTCTCCTCTGGGTGGGGTTCTGGAAATTTCCATCCTCCCCTAGCAGACCTTCCTTTGCTTATGGAATGCCCTTATGGGAGACTTAGGGTCATGTGAGTCAGACCCAAGGGGACACCTTGGTTTTGAAGGGCTGGATATATCAAATCAGGCAAAAACCAGTGTTGCTAAAAAGAAAGCTGCCCAGTAGAAGGGGAAACCTTCTGAGGGACGGGATCCTCTATCTAGAGACCCAGCTGCTGGGGCCATGGGGCCAGGGCCTGTGGTTGTCCTTGCAGATGTGACCATGAGGAGCAGAGTGACCTGCGTAGCCAGCTCAGAACTGACTGCCGCTCTCTTCCCTTCGGGGGCCTGAGCAGAGGGCTGGTGTGGACTGTGGGCCGGGGACCTGTGATGGGGGAGTGCTGCTCCCAGGGTCCCTCCCCGGGGCATGGTGGTGGGCGAGGGCCCCAGAGGCCAGCACAGGAGGGTGGTGTCTCCTTGCCTGAGGAGTCCTGCTGATTTAAGGCCTGGGCCTGGGAGGGGAAGCTGAGTCAGAGTGGGGGACTTGGAGACCCAGAGGTCTCAGCGGAGGTGCCCAAGGAAGGCCTCCACCAAAGACCCCATAAGGAGGTCTTGGAGCAATGGTGCTGGGGCAAGAAACACGCCAAGAGCACCCGGCGGGCCTGCGTGCTGACTGCAGCTCCCCAGGCACTGGGCTTGCAACTCACCCAGGACGTGGCCAGAGGCCAGACTCCTCCCTACCACACTGGGTCTGTGGAGGAGGATCCGGGAGCTCAGAGGCTGGTGCACAGCCCTTGTCCTTCAGTACTGTGACAATGAAGAAAGAATTTCCTAATCTTTTATGGTCACAAAGCCAATGTCAATCTCTTGTTAAGCCAGATGTAGTGGCGTGATTAAGGGGCAGACTCGTCAGTTATGAGTACCTGAAATCATCTCTCTGTAATTTGGGAAGCCCAAATATTTTGCTGCAGGGGTCATGTTTAGAACCAAAAATGAGGCTAGCACTTGACTTCTGAAGATGAATAAAATTTTATGAATGACACAGACGTTATGAATGAGATCAGCATGGCCCAGGGAGGGACAGAAGTGAATGGAGGGGCTTTTCCTCCCAACCCATCCCCTTGCTGCCCAGGGCTCCCTGGCTCTCGCCCTCCCATGCTTGGCCATCTGCCTGTGATCTGTCTCGGCTGCCATTCATCCTCTGCAGTGAGCCACCAGGAGGATGCACCGTGAGGAAGCAGTGGTCATCACGTCCAGCTAGATGGACTCCCAGTGAGGCTGGAGCTCCCAGACTTCCAGGAGAGAGGGGATCTACGTTATTCCCATGCTGGAGCCATGGGAAGGGATCCTCTATCCATACAAATACTACCTTGAAAAGAGTGAGTTAAAAACCCCATCACTGTGTAGACGTATGTTCAGTCAGACATGCGGCTGCGTCCAGCCATTCAATCAGCACACCAGACTCTACTGAACATGTTCATGAAAACCAGTCAAGACACCAGGCAGGACAGAGGCAGGGGAACCCGGGGAACTCAGCGACTGCTCATCTGGTGAGGAGAAATCAAAGCAGAGAACTACACCTGTGTAAGGGCAATTATCGAAAGAACCTGAGGATTAGGGTTTGACCTGTTTGGTCAGACGTGCCCTGTCCACCATTCCACGGGGGATGGGCTGCAGGACCTCCCCTCCCTGTTCATATCCCCCTGTGATGGTGCCTGAGGAGACTGAGGAAGCCATGGGTCTCCTGCCCACACCCTCCCACAGACCCCATATGGAGAAGCCCCACTGCCGGCTAGAGGTCAAGACCTGTCACCTTGGCCCTGGCCGCCTGCACACTTAGGGAGCTGAGCCAGCTCAGACCAGCAAGCACCAGCCAGCCACAGAACGGAGGCCAAAGCCTGGCAACCGAGGAGGGTGACCTTGAGGTGACCTGTTGGGGACAGGGACAGGGAGCCCAGCAGGACAGCCCGCTCAGCCTGACCACCAGGGCCAGGACAGGCCCAGAGCTGCAGGCACCGGATCACGAGCAGAAGGAAGCTATTCCTGAGAAAAGAAGGCGACAGAGGACCCAGGGCCAGCTTGGGGCCGCGGGCCTGCTTCCCAGGCTCTGAATCGACCAGAGGGTCAGCTGGGTTCACGGCAGCCTTGGTTCGTTTGGAGGACTGGGCTGGCAGGGATGGTGAGGGCTCCCGTGAGGGCACAGAGGTGTCATCAGGGACCTGGCCCTGTTGGTGTGGCGTGCATGGGCCCGAGGTCCAGGGCAGTGTGTGGAGACAGCGCTGCTGGCAGGGACACCTGGCTGGCATGTTCTGCTGCTGGCTGTTTGGGCACCGCTGCACAGAGGTGGGGAGTTGGATGCAGGCCTTACGGCCCAGGAAGCCTGAGGCATTCACGTCGGGCCCTTCGCAGAGAACGTTCGCCCACTCCTGGCTTAGGAGGTAGAACCAGCACCTTTACTTACAGGACAGCACATGGAGACTCCGAATACAAATGTGGCCACAAATCTTCACGCATCTATGGCAGTAATCATGCAAATATGCCCTTTTAATTATGCGTCTACCACTCCACCCTCCACATTAGCAGCCTTGAAGTGGCTCCTCTGTTTTCCTCCCAGGAACGTAGCCTGTGACCTGCTCATGTGAGGTTGCACTGCAGGCTGGAGACTAAGAGGCAGTGCGGTCACTGGCATACATAGTGCAGATCACTGCTCAGCCAGGCCCTGCAGTCCTGCCGTCCAACTCAACCCCCTGCCTCATGTGTAGGAAATATGGAAAGACCCACTTCGCCCTCCTGTTGTCTTCTGGCATCAATTGCAAGCAAAGATGTCAGAACAGTAGCAATCTCTTGATGGCTAGGAAAGAATATGTCCTATTAGTGCACGGTCATGGTTTCAATGAATCATTTCCGAATTTTTTGCAGTGAAAGCCATTAAGCCATTTACAGTATGGCACTGCAAGCGATCCTTGCGAGACACGATTAATCTAAAGGCATCGCTTTCTCACACAGAGTGACAGGGTTGGGCAGACGGCCGGAGGCAAAGCAGCCGCAGGACATGGGCTGAATCTAATGCAAACTTCGTCTTTCCCTGCAACCGCCGGCCAGGGGCCAGGCACGGCCTCCATTCTCCAGCTGGCACCTTGGGATTGGAGATAGTTCCTGCAAGTTCAGGGCTAGAGCTGGAACCTCCGGAGCAAACCAGTTGGTTGGTTACCCTACTTGCTAAGCTGTGCCTACATGTCACTGTGCACAAATTCCAGCACAATCCAAACTTCCTCCAGCTCTGGAGGAGACAGGTGGTCTGTCCACAGGCCTCATGAGGCTGCTGGAGCCCAGGGCACCCTGGAAGCCTGGGTGAACCCTGCCTGACAGGGCCTGCCCCAGGAAGGTGTCCCTGGGCACACCCGAGGTTCGCTCTCTGGGGCTTATCTACCTGGCTATGCCAGCAAACCTGGATGAATACACTGATGGTTTTCAAATGCTCCCACCAGGGTCTGTCCCATGCCCAGTCCCTGCTCTAACATCCCAGTTCAAAGACAGTTTGCACTGGACAATAGCTGAGAGCTATCGGCCCAAAGTCTCATATTACAGGTTGGGTGCTGGCCAGTAGCACACACAGGTGGTGAGAGAGCTAAGTGGCCACCTGCCTGCCTGCCTGCCAAGAATACCCCACCCTGGGAACCCCATCCCAGCTGCCCCTGAGCCAGGCGGTGGGGACACCTACAGAATCCTCCCATCCACTTCCAAGGACCTGCACACCCAGTTGGGGTGACTGAGCAGCCTCCCTGCTCTACTCCCTAGCCCTCCTCCATCTCTTACCCCTTACCCCTCTCTCCTCCTCCTGCGGCCTCAATGCCCAGTGCCATCACATGGGATCCTAATCAACGAGCCCGCCGGCGTGGATTTCACAGAATATTACAGAACATTCCTGTGGATTTGGGAGAGCACGCTTTCTGAGTGTTGGATCCTCCTAGAACTGAGAGCGTGGGTGACTCAGGTAGATGGCAGCCCTCCAGGGTCCCACCTCTGCAAGGAGGGTGTCACTCTGTCACTGCCCCCACCTCCCAGGCTCTTTTCAGGACAGAAATCTGGCATTTGTCTTCATACCAGGTAAGGGCAAGAACCAAGGGCTTCCAGGATCTGTGCTTTTCCAAACAGAGTCGGGGTAGGTGGCAGGTCATGCTCCCAAATTGGGGAGGGGGGCACTGTGAGACCCTGCAGCTACCGATGCTGCCAGAATAAAGAGAGGTTCCCATGAGACTGCAGGGCGGGACACCCTTGCCCCATGGCTGCAGCTCTGTCCCCAGGTGGCCTGTGGTGTCCTCTGCACTGGAGGAGAGGCTCCCTAGGGTCAGCCCCCTCCATTGCCCAGCTCCCTGGCGAGGACAGGGTCCAGCACCACCTCCACTGGTCTTACAAGCCTTGCCCATGGACAAGCCTTCCCTGAACAATCCTACAATCTCTCGCCACCAAAGCTGAGAGATCCAGCCTGTGGACAGCTCAGGAGAAACTTGGGTCAGGCATCCGGGCCTTAGTAAGAACACAGGACCCAGAAGGTTTCATTCTGCCCACAGGATGGCCCTTGGGGAGGTTCAGCCCTGAAGGAACCCAACTGAGAATTCCCCCTCCCCCACACGGCTCATGTGACAAGATGTGAGCCAATCAGGAGCCCAGGAGGAGAATCTGGCAGCAGGGCCCCGGGTAACCACAGAGCACTGTCTTCCTCTAATGACTCACTGTCTGAGCAGCATGGATATGTGACTTTTCCTTAGGTCCAACTAAGACAGGATACAGTCGCGGGCTTCCCCACCTGGAGGGGACTTGATACTATCTCCCTGCCTGGAGGGGACGAGACTGCTACCACCTTCCTGCTTAGAGGAAATGTTACCCTCCCCTCTTGGCTATACTTCCCAGAGATGGCTTGGTCCTTCAGGGCTCCTATGGCACAACAAATTGGTGACCAGACCTCATGTGCCCACAGATGCCTCGGGCTGCACTCTACCCCTCTGGGTGGTCATTAGACAAGGGGTGGCCACTGGGGAAGCATGCCCCAGAACGAACTCTCATGCTCCCCTCCCCAAGAATTAATGTGATATGGAAGCAGGGTGGGGCATGAAGCCACTAAGCCATGGGCCAGTGAGGAAAACCCTCAGTCTTGCCTCCTGTTGCCCTTTCCGGGCAGCCAAGCCCCTGCCTTGTCCTTACCATGTGAGAGAAGAGGAACTCTGAACCTGGAGTGCCAAGGTCCACAGGAACAATGCCATTGAGAGCTGACACTTGCTGATGCCATATGTCATTGTCATGAGGGTGCCATGAGGGTCTAGGGTCTCATGATGTTCCAGGAACACTTGGCTATTCAATGTGGGAGTCTAGAACCTGGCTCTGGAGCAAAGCTGAAAGATCCATCTCTAGGTCGGCTTCAAAGAGACTTGTACAACATCTACAGTCAGATATAGGAATGCTGCAATGTGCTGATAATACAGCCTGGCCTGCAGGAAGTTCTCAGTAAGCATCAGCCACAGCCATCCCCACTGTCACTGACTAACATCATCATCATCACCATCAACACCATCACCATTATCACCATCATCACCATGATCATTACCATCATCATCATCATCACCATCACTATCATCCCATCATCACCAATATAACCACCATCATCAACATCACTATCATCACCTCCAACATCACCACTATCACCACCATTATCACCATCACCATCATCACCACCATCACCATCATCACCACCATCACCATCACCACCATCATCATCACCATCATCACCGCCACTATCATCACCATCATCATCACCACTATCATCACAATCACCATCACTTCTACCATCACCACTATCATCACTTCACAATCATCACCATCACCATTATCACCATCACCATCACCACCATCATCATCACCATCATCATCACCATCACCATCATCACCATCACCATCATCACCATCATCATCACCGTCATCACTATCACCACTATCATCACCATCATCATCACCACTATCATCACAATCACCATCACTTCTACCATCACCACTATCATCACTTCACAATCATCACCATCACCATTATCACCATCACCATCACCACCATCATCATCACCATCATCATCACCATCACCATCATCACCATCACCATCATCACCATCATCATCACCGTCATCACTACTACTATCATCACCATCATCATCACCACTATCATCCCAATCACCATCACTTCTACCATCACCACTATCATCACTTCACAATCATTACCATCACCATTATCACCATCAGCCCCATCACTACCTTCACTATCACCACCACCATCACCATCATCATCACCATCATCATCACCATCACCATCACTACCACTATCATCAACACCATCACCACCATCATCACCATTATCACCATCATCACCATGATTACCATCATCACCATGATTATTACCATCATCACATCACCATCATCTCCATCACTATCATCCCATCATCACCACCATCACCATCACCACCATCATCATCACCACTATCATCACCATCACCATCACTACCACTATCATCACCATCATCACCACTATCATCACAATCACCATCACTTCTACCATCACCACTATCATCACTACACAATCATCACCATCACTACCATCACCATTATCACCATCAGCACCATCACCACTTTCACTGTCACCCACCATCATCACCAATATCA
Organism: Glis glis; assembly: GCA_004027185.1. Classification (NCBI taxonomy): domain Eukaryota; kingdom Metazoa; phylum Chordata; class Mammalia; order Rodentia; family Gliridae; genus Glis; species Glis glis. The sequence goes on along the minus strand of PVJS01017186.1, from coordinate 17,569 downwards.
TCACCATCATCACCATCATCATTACTATCACCATTACTACCACTATCATCACCACCATCACCATCATCATCACCACTACCATCCCAATCACCAACACTACTACCATCACCACTATCATCACCATCGGCATCACCACCACCACCATCACCATCTCCACCAACATCACTAGTGAATTGTGTAACTACGACCTGAAAATGTTGAGGTTAAGAATAAGATGGAACAGAAAAACATGATTTGTTTTGTGAAGGAAGAATGGAGAGTTTTTGGCATCAATCCTGTGACTTCTCCAAACCTACTCTACTCCATCTACCATTGTGTGTAAAAGGGATATGTGCACGAAGGCACAGATGGGGACTCACAGAGTTCCCCCCACTCTAGTCTTTCCAACAATAATCAGCAAAGTACACTTTGATCCAGTAGTTTCCACATTTTTAAGGCAAAACCCCCATGATATTCTTGTACAAAATCTCACCCAGAACAGCATCAAAACAGAGCATCCCTGGTTGCCCAAGGCCTGATGCTCTGAAGCCCTGAGCAGCCCCTTTCTCCTCTTCTGAGGACCAGCGCCTCTGTCCTTGTCCAGCAGGGGACAAGCTCCTGGGTACTTCAACAATGTCACCACCAGAGTGAACCTGAACCACAGGGTCCCCAGAGAGAGGCCCACATCCTCTGCAGGAAAACGCCTGTAAACACTCGCCTAAAGGTTACCAGATCCTCTGAAGGGGGGACTCAAAAAAGAACCTGCAGTTGAGAAGCACTCATTGATGTTCTGATACCTGACCCTACAGGTAACACCCCATGGAGCTCAGCAGCGTCTACACCAGCTTCCATCCCTTATGAGAGTAAGTGAAGGCCATGGCTCCTCCAGCCAGGAGGCGAAGCTGCCTCTGTCCAAGGGCACAGCCCCCATGGGGCTTGGACAGATGCCATGAGGACAAGGGCCACGGAGGATGACATAAGAAGGTGCCGCACATGCGCCTGGGCATAGACAGGCTTCCACGTGGATTCTGAAACTGGGCAGGGTGCGGGACAATGAAAATGCAGCTCTGTAAATCTGGGCTTCTCCTCAAATTCTTGCAAAAATAAAGACAAGTCTTGCCCACCCGCAGGGCGGGTCTGGGCCCTGGACCTGGAGTTCCCTTGGGCTCTAGCCTGAGAAGGTAAAGAACCCCGGTGGTGAGGAGGGTGCCCTTCCTCCGCGATCCCAGGGGTGTTCAGCTGCTCCTGCCGGATAGATGCTCTCCATCCCTGCCTCCACCGGGGAGAGGATGCCAGCGGGTTTTCAGCAGCGTCAGGAACCTTCCTGACGAGCGCGTGCTGAGATTTCTAGGCCACTAAGAGGTACACTCAGGCTATTTTTACCTAAATCTCTTTTACTTTTATAGACAGGACAGAGGTTGTTTCTTCTCTTGCTGCTCCATGGTTGCTGCCACTAATGGCAAAATCTGTCTTCAAAAGTCTAAGAAAAAGGTTCAGTAAGAATCAGTCATAAAACTTTGCTAAATTATATATTTATACCTTCTGAGCTCATTCTCATCAGAAGTTGACAGCTCCGGTCTCTTTTTATGATCCGCAGGGTGACCTCTTCCAAGACATCTTCATCATAGGAAGAACCAGGAACCCGCATCTGCCACGTGTCCAGTGAGGAGGATGAGCAGAGGGATGGCAGTGGGCCTGGGGCCTGGAGCAGGGCAACCCCCTCCAGGAACTTACTGCCCATCACACGATGGGCTGCTAGAGCCAGGTGCGGTAGTGCATGCCTATAATCCCAGGAACTCGGGAGGCTGAGGCAGTAGGATCACAAGTTTAAGGCCAGTCTCAGCAACTTAGCAAGACTCTTTCTCACAGAGACTTTTTGCACAGAGACTTCTATAAAAAGTCACCGTGTAACCTTGGACAAGACCCCACATCCTGCCCTGGGATGGTCCCTGCAATGCCCCAGGAATGTTTTGTCTGACGAGATAAAGTCTAGACTTTGCCTGTGTCAAACAAGGGGGGTGGAGTGGAGTGTTGGACCCAGAGCATGTTTTTCTCTGCATCTGTGAGGTTTCATTGTATTTGGGGACCAAAGACAGGTGTCCCTGATACTTTGCCCATCTTGGACTGGCTTGGCATTTGAGCCCTTAGGTGAAGCAGGGTGTGTGAAGGTAGAATGGCTCCTGTACGTCCCCTCCTCGCCCTTTCCTCCTCCTCCCTCCCCTCTTCCTCCCTCAAGGCGTCCCTAGAGAAACTTCTATGAATCACTGCCACACTCTGAAGGTGATGCTCAGACAGCTTCGTGACCTATGGCAGTGACGCCCACCCTTCCCATGAGGCCACCATCTGTCTCGTGGCTTCTTTGGGTAGGGTCCCTTTTCAGTGCTCTGCTCAGCCATCCCAAGGCCTTTCTGAGCTCTTGGGGCTGGGGACTGCCTTCTGGGAAGCAGCTGTGACATCGCATCCTGGGTGTGGCTGAGCCTCAGAGGGGTCCCGCAGTGACTTCCACCCGCCACCACCCCTGCTGGCCTTTTCTAACATAGCAATAGCAGCAATGGTGCTGGAACCCTGTGTCCACTGGATGCTGACAGTGTCCAAGGCTGGCCCTTCGGAGCATCATGGTCTTGATGGCTTGCTCATGTCCCCGTGAAGGGCAGGCTCTGAGAGTGCCTGGGACATGTGTGTGTAGGGGGATGCAGGGTTGAAATGACCCAGAGATGTGGTCACGTGTCTCTGTCCTGCAATTAAGCAGGCCCTCTTCAGAGGTAGGCAAGTCTGTAAATTCACTGGAGCGCTCCAAGCTTTCTCTCATGCAGCCTATGTCCAGCTTGCAACATCTGGTTCTCACACCACAGGAAGGGCATCAAAGAGCAGGTATCTTCTCCGTGTAAACTGCAGATCGACACCCACCAACAGCAAACTTACTTTCCCCTAATTTCCTTCCTGCAGTAGTAAATTCCATGAGCAGGATAAAATATTCATGGAAGCTTTTTGTTCTACCATGAACCAGTGAGGCGAAGAGTAAAAATACACCCGAGGGCAGCGTGAGTGAGACCAGCGAAGCTTCCATGCCTCCCGGAAGGCAAGGTCGTAGGAGCGAACTCTGTGTTGGGGAGGGGGGAGCTGGAAAATGAGGCCATACACAGGTTGCCAGGCCCGGGAGCTTGTGTCCCCACCACACATACAAAGTTTACACACAATTCCATGGCGTCTCCAGAGAAATGACTTCTGCCTTTTTGGATGTCATAGCAAATCCAGCCGAAGTCACAGGGACAGACAGGCCTACCATGGGCTCTGGATCCCCCCAAGTGAGCCGCCTGGCAGCCGCCCCCAGCTGACCTCTATGCCCAGGTGAGCAGGGCCCCATCTGAGGAGTGGGGGTCACCTCCCAGCCTGTGAACCAGCACCCGGGCAGCACACACTGCACAGCTAGTCCCGTGCCCTGTGGGTACTTGTGTGCTCACTGGCTGTGGCCCAGGGCTGCTGTCCCCAGGGCTGTGGAGCGTCTCCCCAGCAGGGTCCTCCTCGCTCTGCAGCACCTTCTCCTCTCACTCCCCTGGCACTGTCTGGATGTGCTTCAGGACCGACGGCCCTTCTTGGGTTTCTGTCACGGTGTGGCTCTGAATCATGGCCCCCAGGCAGCAGCACACAGAGGTGGGGCTCGGGGAAGGGCCTGGAGCCTGAGGGCCCTGGCCTCATCAGCACATCATCCACTCTGCGTCTGGGGCAGGTAGGCTGGTTCCTGGTTCTGGCTGGGCCCACTGGCATGAGGTGAGCCCTGGGCTGCAGTCAGCTGGGGAGGCGTCACCTTCCCAGTTCTCACGGTGAGTTAGACATCCACAGCCAACCAGGATGCCTCTCCGGACCCAACTTTTGTGGCAGAATTGCTGAGGGAGCAGGGTTGCGGGGTCATCTAGTGAGCGTGTGTTTAACTCTATAGGGAACTGCGAAGCTTCTTTCCAAAGCGGCGGTGGGGCTGTGCATCCCCAGCGGTGTACGAGTCGCCCTCCTCGGCCTCCCAGCCCTGGCACAGCTGGTTGGTGACTCTGACAGTGTTTGGTCACCTTCTGTTCTCATCACAGTTCTGGTTACATTTCCCTGAAGACCCCTGATGTGGAGCATCTTGTGTTCTTATATCTTCTTTCGTGAAGTGTTGGGTTGTCAGAATTCTTCCCGGGGTCTGGAGATAAGCGTGCACGCATGAAACAGAGGTCAAGAATAGTTACCCTGTTGTGAATTCTTTTAATTTTCTTGGTTGTGTCTTTCAATGAAAAGTTTAACGTTTACATGCTAGCAGGTTTTTTTTTAAATGTTCTGTTGTGTGCGTTCACATATCCTATATTAGGAATCTTTGCTTAGCCCAAGGTTGAGAAGATTTTTTTCCTGTGTATTTTTCTAGAAATTTTACAAACTTAGCTTTTACATTTAGGTCTATGACCCATTCTGAGTTAATTTTGTATATGGGTTTAAATAAGGGTGGATGTTCATTTTCTTCCATGTGGATATCCAGTTGTTCTAGCACCATTTTTGAAAAACAATCAAACAAACTCAATTCTTTCCTCATTGAATTATCTTGGCTTCTTTGTAAAAAAAAAAAAAGGTCAACTGACCAGTAGGTGCGGGTATATATAACAGTACCACATCCCACCCCACTGGCCTGCAGGTCTACCCTTCCACCTTCTAGTAAGCCTTAAAATCAAAACTACAGCTTCTCCACTTTTTTGGGGGGGGGTACTGGGGATTGAACCCAGGGGCATTCTACCTCTGGGCTATACCCCCAGCCCTAGTTTTTATTCTTTATTTTGAAACAGGGTCTCACGAAGTTGTGGAGGGCCTCACTAAGTAGCTGAGGCTGGCCACGAACCTGGATCCTCCGGTCTCAGCCTCCCAAGTACTGGAATTACAAGTGTGCGCCACCACACCCGGCTGCTTCTCCACTTTTGTTCTTACCTTTACAATCACTTTGTGTTTATACTTCCACATTTCCATAATTGTCTTAAAACTATCTTGTTGGTTTTAACCCAAAAATTCCACTGCAATTTTGGTTGAGATGGCATTGAATCTATAGATTCAGTTGGGGGTATTAGCAGTGTACCGAAACCGAATCTTCCAATCCACAAACATGATGCTTCTCTCCAATTACTTAGGTCTGTGTTAATTTCTCTTGGCAATGTTCTATGTTTTCAGCAAAGAGATTTTACACATCTTGTGTTGAATTGATTCCTACAACTTTTATGTGTTTAGAACTACTGATCATGGTCTTGTTTTTTGAGATTTTGATTTTCAAATGTTTGCTGGTAGCATATAAAAATACATTTGATTTTTTAAGAGTGAATTCTTACTAATTCCAGTAGTTCTTTTGTAAGTAAGTAATCATGTTATCTGCTAATAGAGACAGTGTTGTTTCTTCTTTTCTGAACTTTATATATTATTTCTTTTCTTGCCTTATTGCTATTGCAAGGCCTCTAAGATGAAGTTGAGAAGGAGTGGTGAGAGTGGATACCCCTGTTCTGCTCCCGACACCAGAGGGGATGCAGTTAATGCTTCATCATTAGGTAGGACATTATAGACACCCTTTAAGAGATTAAAATTTCCCTTCTATCATTTTCTGAGAGTTTTTTTTCTTTTTTCTTTCTTTTCTTTCTTTCTTTATTTTCTTCTGTTTTTTGTTTTGCTTTTAATCATTACTGGTATTGAGTTTTGTCAAATGTCAAATAATTATTTTTCTCTTTTGTATGTGGTGAGTTGCATTGATTTTTTTTTAAATGTTAAACCCTCCATTCCTGGGACAATCCTTACTGAATCATGATGTATTGTTGGCTAATTTTTTGTCTGAGATTTTTACACCTATGTTCATTAAAAATGTTGATATAATATTCGTTCTTTTTATAATGTCTTTGTCAACTGGCATTAAGGTTATGCTGGACTCACAAAATAAGGTGGGAAGTGTTCCTTTGTCCTGCTTTCCAGAAGATTTTGTATTAGACTGCTGTTTTTCAATAAAATTCAACAGTGAAGCCATCTGGGCATGGACTTTTCTCAGTGTGACAGTTTTTGATAATGAGATTTCTTAATAGATATAGAGCGATTCATGTTTTCTATTTTATTTTGGGTCAGTTAAGTAACTTTCACTTTCAAGGAATTTACCTATTCCTCCTGAGTTGTTGAATTGTTTTTCATAATTGTTCTATGTGTTCCTGTTGTCTTGAGTCTTCCTCAGGATCTGCAAGGCTGACCATCTCTCATCCTGATACTGCTCACGGGGCGCCATCTCCCCACCACCTCCCCTACTTGACCAATCTATCTTTTCAAGGAATTGACATTTGCTTTTGGTAGTTTTGATGATTTGTTTTCTATTTTCTTGAGTATTGCTCCTCTCTTAATTACCTTCTTCATTCATTGACTTTTTAACTTTCCTTTGTCTTCTTGAGTTGGTCATTGATCTTATATTTTTGTTATGTTTTAATACAACCATTAAAAACTAAGCATTTTTCTCTTAGTACTATTTTAGCTGTGTTTCATTCACTTTGGTGTCTCATTTTTGGTATCATTTATTATTAAATGTTTTCTAATTTCCTTTTTGATTTCTTGTTTGATGGGTTACTGAAAGGCATGTTGTTTATTTCCAAATACTTGTGATTTCCTGGATGTTTTATTGTGATTGATTTCTAACTTAACTTCATTGTGGTCAGAGAACATATTCTGTGTGATTTCAATCCTTGTAAGTTTATCGAAGTCTGTTGTCTATCTCAGTGAAGAGACTATGTTCCCCTAAAGGCGGTATACTTGCTGTTGTTCATTGTGCTGTTTTATAAGAGTCAATTAGGCTGAGGCGCTTGATAGTGGTAATCAGACTTTCTGTGTTTATTGCTTTTTTTATGTCTAGTTGTTCGATCAATGGCCGAAACGGGTATTCAAGTGCCACAATGATTGTGGAATTATCTGTCAATTTTTGCTTCATGCATTTGAAACTCTGTTTTAGGAACATGAATATTTATAATTGTTATGTCTTCCAGAAGAATTAACCAAGATTGGTCATTTTGGAATGTCCCTCTTTGTCTTCAGTGATAGGTCCGTTTGACAGTCACTCCATGTCCCTGAACTTGCTGTCCTCACATCATACCCCTTGTGATGTATGTCTTACATACTTACTTGTGGTACTGGGGATTGAACCCAGGGTGTTCTACCTCTGAGCTACACCCCCAGCCCTGTTTTATTCTGAAACAGGGTCTCTCTAAGTTACTGTGTGCTGTCCCCAAACCTGCAATCTTCCTGTCTCAGCCTCCCAAGTGCTAGGATTACAGGCATGCACCACCAAACCTGGCTATGTCTTTCTATTAAAAGTGCATCTCTTGGGTCTTTTTACTATTTTATCCATTTTTATAATCTCTCCCTTTTTACTTAGCATGTTTACTACATTAATACTTAATATTATTATTGACATGGTTGAACTTAGGTCTCCACTTTATCTGTTTTGTGATTTTTTAGAATTCCATTTTAATTTTCTATTGGCTTTTAGCAAAATCTCTCTGATGTCATTTTAGTTGTTGCTTTAGAGTTTGCAATATGTGCTCTTCCTTTCTTACAGTCCACTTAAGGATAACATTGTGACACTTCATGTAAAGTGTGGAAACCGGGCAGCCAAATCTGGCCATTTATCTCCACCTCACCGTCTTTCCTATTACGGTTGTCACATGTGTTCTATCTACACTCATTACAAACCCACGTGGTAACATGATAACTTTCGTTTATACAGTTCTATGGTTTTAAGGACATGAAGAGGAAGGTGGACGGTTTTTATGCAAATATGTTCTATTTCCAGTGTTCTTCACTCTTTCCGACACATCTGAGTTCCTGTGGGTACCACTCTGGTTCACAGTGGCACATTCCTTTAGCATTTCTACAGCGCAGGGCTGCTGCTGAGAGACTCTCTTGACTTTGCTTTATCTAAAAATGACTTTATTTCATCTTCTCTTCTGCGAGGTATTTTTGTTGAGTATAGAATTCTGGAGTAAATATTTTTCTTTTAAAAGGTTAAAAGAAATGTGTTCCATGGTTCATTATTTCTCCCAATATGGTTTCTGCCTGTTTAGTGTTAGTCTCACTTTCTGGGACCCCGGTTGTTGGTACTGTCCCACAACGCCCACGAAGCCCTGCTCTTCTTTCTTCTCCTCAGGCATTTTTCCATGTTCCCTCTGGATTGGATCGTTTCTACTGACTTGTTGGGCCACTGACATTTTCCAGTAGCCCGTTTAGCATTGCTAATACCGATATTAAAAATTTTCGCTTGTCTAATATTGTCTATTGCTTGGCTGAGCTTCCCCCACTGCATTGGTTATAAGTGTACGTCCTCCCACTGGATGGCTGTTGCAAAGCCCTTTTCTGATCATCTGCAAGTGAGGTCAGCCTCAGTTGTCTTTTCTCTTGAGACAATCTTGATGGTGTTTCCTGGTTCTCTACATAACGAATGGCCTGGGGTAGTGTCCCAAACATTGTGAGTTTTACGTTCCGTAGCCCCTGGGTTCTGCCATTTTTCCAAAGAATGTTTATGTTTTTTTTATCTTGTAGCAAATACCCTGGTTTTGCTTATCGCAGACTCTGTCTCCCCAAGGTGGGCAGCTCAGGTTCAGGGCAGCCTGGCGTTGGCATGATTCCTGACCAACAGAGACCAGAGCAGAGACTACGCAGAATACAGACCCTCCTCTTCTGGCTCTCTTCTTTCCAACACACACACACACACACACACACACACACCTCACACACATGCACACAAACATGCACACACACAGTGCACCACATACACATACACAGAGGCACACACACCACAAATGTGTGCATGCATATCCACATCACATCCGCATATGCACACATGTGCACCACGTACAACATAAACATGCACACACCACATACATATACATACGTACACAGCATATACATACCACACACAGTAGTATACATATACCACACCATACCATACACATATACACTTGCACACACACATCCATACTATACAGCAAACTGCATACATATACACATGCCTATATACATATACATATAACACAAACTACACACACATATGAGCACACATGTAACATGTACCTGCGCACACACTCGGGCAGCACTGGTACCTGGGCCTCTGCCCCAGGTGGGGGCTCCCTGCTGGCCCTCCCTGCCCCCACATGGTGCAGCCTCCATGGCTGCCAGAAGACTCAGGGGCTGACTTCCCTCTAAGACTGTCTGTGTGTCCTCCTGCTCTGGAGCCCTCTCTCCGTCTCTCTCTGCATCTTACCTGGGCTGATGCGGTCACCTGGGGGCATCTGTGCCTTTGGCCCGGCTGCTGCTCTCTCTGCATCTTACCCGGGCTCACGAGGTCACCTGGGGGCATCTGTGCCTGCAGCCTGGCTGCAGCTCTTGGATTTCCTTGTAGACACGTTCCCCTTGGCTGTGCTTACTTACTTGGAGTGTTGACTTTGTTCCCAGGCCTTAATAGAAGCTCACTGTCACTCCTGGGACTGACTACAAGCTAAAGCCCAAGAAATCGACCTGAAGTGTCTCGGTAGCCTCAGGAGTGTGTAAAGAAAGTGCAGCAGTTAGACCACTTGCCAGGGGAAGTGGCAAGCACTTAGACACAGCACTAAGATGACCAGGGCTGCCATGTGGCCCCAGCTGTTGTGGTCACTCCTCCCTTACTGCCTGGGCCCTGGCCTCCCCCAGGCCAGACTGTCCACTCTTCACCTGCTGGCCAGAGGCCACGACTCCACAGGGGCCAGTGAATCCCCCTCTGTGTTCTCTGAGAGATGGCCACGTGGAAGAAGTCCTGGCATGGAATCAGGTGAGGGATGCCATGAAGACACGTTTGTCCAGGGGAGAGCGGAGTCCAGGCAGCAGGTAGGTCTGCAGGTGACATCAGCACAGCACCTTTGGGAGGGGAGGAGGCTGGGTGAAAGACCTGGGCAGCAGACAAGATCAGTCCTGAGGGGACTGCCATGGACCAGACCACCAGCATCTCCGCCCTCAGGGAGTCTGCTGTGGACCAGACCAGACCTCCAGGACCTCAGTCCTCAGGGAGCCCACCATGGACTAGACCACAAAGACCTCAGCCCTTGGGGAGCCCACCGTGGACTAGACCACAAGGACCTCAGTCCTCAGGGAGCCCACCATGGACTAGACCACAAAGACTTCAGCCCTTAGGGAGCCCACCGTGGACTAGACCACAAGGACCTCAGCCCTCAGGGAGCCCACCATGGACTAGACCACAAAGACTTCAGCCTTCAGGGAGCCCACTGTAGACCAGACCACAAAGACCTCAGCCCTCAGGGAGCCCACCGTGGACTAGACCACAAAGACTTCAGCCCTCAGGGAGCCCACTGTGGACCAGACCACAAAGACCTCAGCCCTCGGGGAGCCCACCGTGGACTAGACTACAAAGACTTCAGCCCTCAGGGAGCCCACCATGGACTAGACCACAAAGACTTCAGCCTTCAGGGAGCCCACTGTGGACCAGACCACAAAGACCTCAGCCCTTAGGGAGCCCACCGTGGACTAGACTACAAAGACTTCAGCCCTCAGGGAGCCCACTGTGGACCAGACCAGACCACCAGGATCTCAGCCTCCAGGGAGCCTGCCATCGACCAGACCTCCAGGACCTCAGCCCTCAGGGAGCCTACTGTGGACCAGACCACAAAGACCTCAGCCCTCAGGGAGCCCACCGTGGACTAGACCACAAAGACTTCAGCCCTCAGGGAGCCCACTGTGGACCAGACCAAACCTCCGGGACCTCAGCCTCCAGGGAGCCCGCCGTGGACCAGACCTTGAACATCTCAGCTCCAACTGCCTGACAGCCCCGACCTAAAGTCTGGAGTTTATAAATGCAGTATTCACCCGGGGTATGAAATTCACGATGAACACATTCTCTGAAATGACTCCAAGCATTAGAATTAGATTCAGGAGAAGAACCTGCCAATTTTCCACCAGATTAAATGTCAAAATATCAAATTATATTGCTGCTAACCTGCAGAACCTAAATTAATCAGAACAAGGAAGTTAATAAACAAAACGAGCTGAAAAATCAGCCCTGGCAAAGGTAAGATAAAAATCCAGCTTTCTTGGGGTCTTAGAGTACATTTTCCCCCAGTGGGAACATCACAGGAGATGTCAGAGTGGGACAGTAAGGAGGGTGGCCTGGCACACTTGTGACTTTGACACCTGTGGTTGAGGCTGTAGGGATTCTGGTAAGGACACGGTTTCACCTGTTGCATGGGCTCCAGGTGTGGACCCTGGAAGCTGGGTGCTTATGCCCCACTCACAGACAAGGAAAAGGAAACCGAGGCTCCCCATTCCTCAAGCACAGCTGGGCTCCTCCCACATGTGCAGTACAAGCTTCTCCATGCACAGCATCGTCTTGGGGAATGGCAGATGCTAAAAACACCCTGCGAAACCCCAGCATGTCCGCCAGAGGCAGGAGGAGCACAGATGTTCCCATTTACTCTGGATTTTGAAGCTAAAAGGACGCCCTAAAATAACTGTGGACGAAGGACCCTCTTCTGATCGCACGCTACCTCAGAGGTCTTCCTCTGGGTTCTTTGTAAGGTGTTGTGTTGGGGAACTCCAAACAGATGGAGCAGAGCAGATTGCGGTGAACCCGTGGCCTCTCCAGCTTCAACACTGGCTGACAGAGCCCATTGTGTTTGACTGGCCCCCAGATGGGTTGTTTTTAAACAAATCCCAGACCTGGCAGCATTTCATCTGCTAATACTACAGGCTATTTCCCTAAAGGACATGGATCCTTTTAGGTGCATCACCATAATGCCACTTTCACAGCCAACACGAGCCACAGCCAGTCCTCCCTCTCACCACGGGTCCAGCTAGGATCCACATTTCTGAAAGCCTCACCTGTCTCTTTTTATTGCAGTGTTGTTTTCTTTTGCTCTTTCAGGTTCGATTGACTCAGGATCCAAATCATTCCATACAGGGCGCTTGTCTTTTATGCCTCTTCTGACCTGCAGTTTCTCTCCCTCTGCTTTTCCTTGCAAATCGCCACATGCCTGAGCCGCTCGGGCTGTGGAGGTCTGGCTGCACCCGTTGTCCTCTGCGTCTTCCTGAATTGCCGGTTGGAACCAAGCTGGATCACACTCAGGCTCCTTGTTTAGATGAGAAAGCCTCCATCAGGATGCGTGACACCTGCTAGTCTTTCCTTTCTGTGATGTGAGCGTCAGCATATGCCTCCAAACAGCAACGTGCCCATGGGCGGATGGACGGGTGACCTCACAGAGGCCTGCCCCGAGAGGCCGTGTGCCGGTGCCATTTCCCTCATCCTCTTAGCCCCCGCATGCACCTCCCTTTTAACTTCTTATTTTAAATTAATAAAAAGCCTACATCAAAGTTGCAAAAGTAATAGACAGAGCCCCTTGTCCCTTTCCTCCGGACCCCTTCATCCTCAGCCCTTCTGACTATCTGAACATCTGTCAGTGTGTGCTCCCAAGAGACCTTGTTCAGCTCTCTCAGCATCCCAGTCATTCCCTTCAGAGCCCGGGCTGGAACCCAGGACCGCACAGTCTTCAGTCCTCGGGGCCTGAGTCTCAGTGGGTCTGAAGCAGTTCCTCAGGCTTCGTGACTTCAGAGTTGGACAGGCCAGGGGCATTGTACCATGTCCTTCAATTTTCCTGGCACATGCTAATGACGTGGTTTTGGCAGAACACCTTGGGGTGACATATTGGGCTCACACGCATGAGGTCATCTGCCCTTGGTGGTGACAGCACCTCTGGTCACCTGGTTAACACGGCATCTGCCAAACTTCTCCATAGTTAAAGCTACTTAGTAAATGTGTGTGGCAAGCAAGATAAGGGCCCCAGAGATGTCCATGTTCTAATGCCCAGGGTCTGGGAATGTGTTGGATTATAGGACAAATAGGGAATTAAGACTGCAGAGAGAATACAGGTTTCTATCCAGCCACCTGGATGGGAGGTCACCTGGATCACAGAGGCAGGTGCAGTGGGGTCGAGCCCTTCTAGAGAGGAGAGGGAGGTGGAGGGCCAAAGCCAGGGAGACAGTCAGAGGCGCCAGCCTGCGGGCTCTGAAGGTAGAGGACTAGACCATGAGGCAGGGAGGCCACACCTGCACAGCTGAGAAGGGTTGTCCTTGAGAGCCCACGGGGATACGGCCCTGATGGCACCAGAAGGCTCGGGTCAGACTTCCGACCTCCAGAATTTAGGACAGTTATATGTTGGTGTGGTTCAAAGCCACTAAGTTCGGGCTAATTTGTTCCAGCAGCTGTGGAAAGTTACCACATGTGGCATACATTAATTAAAAAGCGATTAATTCCTATTTTCTGGGGAGATACTTTGAGACTAGCCGAGTTTCCGGCCCTTCCAAATTCTGCCTGCCAGATTCCGCATCCGCTGAGGATTCTTGCCGAGATTAATCATTGCCAGATCTGTTGCTAAATGGTAATTTCCGAAGCCTTTGTCAGCTGGAGTTTTCCTCGAGGCAGAGCTTCTCTTCCTGTGCTTTCACACGCGCGTGCATGGCAGAGCTCCAGGGCACGACCCCCGCTGCCCCGGAGGGCTCGGTGAGGCCCGGCAGGCTGGCATCGGTCTCTTTGGGCACATCCCCGTTATCTGCACACGTTCTTACTCTCTGGCTGAGAAGATAGTCTGGGTTCGTCCTGTGCTCTCTGGCCCTCACCTGGCGTCCACACTTGTCCACGAGTCCTGCTTCCCTTTCGTGGAGAATCGAGAGAGAGCCGAGATCCGGTGTGGGTGCGTGCACCGCAAGAGGCTTTGCTCCAGGCCCTCAGGGGTCAGAACCAGGAAGGGAGGGACAGATGTGTGCATGCATCTTGCATATGTGTGTGCAAGCATGTGTGCATGTGTGTCTGTGTGCCTATGTGCATATCTGTGTATTTGTGTATATGTATATGTGTACCTATAGATATGTGTGTTTGTGTATATGTGCATGCGTGTATATAAGTCAGTATCTGTGTGTATATGTGTATGTATGTGCTGTGTATCTATGTGCACGTGTGTGTATGTGTGTTGTGTGTTGGATGTACACAGATGTGTATATCTCTGTGTGTGTGCATTCCCTTGCTGGGTCACTCTGGAGTCCAGGGACCTGCACACCTCCTTTCCTGACTCAGGTGACCTCAGCGCTGGAGCCCCTAGCAGTCGGGTGTCCTGGAGCTCGCATGGCCTGCTCTCCTTGGGGCTGTCCTTGGGTTTCTCCCGCTTCTCCGTGAAAGGATATAGGGGCAGTGCCACACCACCCCCGCCACCCCCTGACTACTCCCACAGTCCTGGCTGCCCAATCTGGAGGTCCAGGCACTCTGTCCCCCCCAAGGAGAGAGCTCTCGGCTGTTTGGAAAGCAGCCCACGAGGTTCCCCAGACACACCAGCCAGCCCCTGAGTATTCGCTGCAGGCTGAGGGCGCTGATGGCAGCCACGGGCTTCTCGCTGGCCAGAGAGCGCCTGGATGGCCGACCTGTGGCCTCGGGCCTTGCCTGTGCATGGGAGAGGTTGGAGGCGGGAAACAACCCATCCAGACCTCAGGCAGGAGGGAGATCGAGAGGGAGGAGCCCGGTGTCTGGAGGAGCTCTAAGTCTTGCAGGAGAAAGGGGTGCCAGGGGTCCACTGCCCTGTGAGAAGCTCAGAAAAGATGCTTTTAGAGTGTGGCTGGTTGTTATGGCCCCAGCTCTCCTTTCTTCTTTAAGACAGCAGTAAAAAATTAAACTGCATTTTGCTTAGGCTTGGCTGTCTCTGCCCCTTGGGGATGCCCCCCCCCCCCGCCTGCCAGGCTGCAGCAATGGAGTCAGCTCACAGATCACACAGTGCGGGGGGGGGGCATCCAGGGACCAAGAGGGCCACAGCTCCGCGGGGCGATCCTCCCTCCGCCCTGGGCCCATCCTGACCCAAATAAACATCTGCTGCCCCAGCCAGCTCCCTCGCTGCCTCGGCTCCTGGATCCAGCCTGCAGGGTGTCAGGTAGAGACGGGGCTTGTGGATTGTGGCCACCTGCCCCCACCTGGTGCTGCCCCCACCTGGTGCACCATGGGGAGGGGTTAGGACATGTGGACCAGCACCCCCCCTTCCCCAGCTCTGCAGAGCTGTTCCTGGTTCTGCAGGTGCTGGGACACGTGCCTCCGTCCAGTGCCCTCTCTCTTGGGCAAGTGGGTCTGCAACTGCACCAGGTGCTTCAGGGCATGATGGGCCCCGGTTCAGACCCCCTTCCCCTTCCCCAGCCCTCGTGGCCTCCAGGCCTCCCTCAGCTCTGCTGGGGTTTCCAACTGTCTCCTCTGCTTCTCTAGTCCCATGCCTGGATGACAGGCCTCTGCACCCTGTTCTCAGCAGTCACCCCCACCTGGGCACCCGGACCAAACCTCCCAGTCGGCACCCAGACTCACTGGTGTCTTAAGCATGAGAAACTGTATCTGCACCTGGTCTTGACTTGTGTCTAAACCCTCCCATATTTCCCGGGGCTTCTTCCCCCCTCACGGCCAAGGCCAGGCATCAGGAAAAGAAGCCAAGCAGGGCTAGCTGCCTCCCAGGTGTCCCTGCCCCCAAGGCCCTGTGGCCACCGTGGATATAGCACTGCGGCTGGTGAGGCTTCAGTAGCTCTGCAGAGAGACGGCCCAACCGGAGGAGAAGAAGGTAATAACACCTGACAAGTTTTATTTTTACACGGATCTGTCCAGCCGCAGGTGGGGCTTATGTAACTCAGGCGAGGACGTTTGCTAAGGCTAAGGTGAACCCAAAAAAAAGAGAGAGAAGAAGGGAGGGAGGGCAGGGTATAGAGAGGGAGGGAGAGAAGGAGGACAGAGGAGGAGAGGCAGAGAGAGGGAGGGAGCGGGAGGAGTTAGGGTTAGCCAGTAGACAGGGGCTTGGGACTGCCCTTGGCCACCCCCTGGTGGTCGTCAATGTCCACTACAGGTCTGGGTCACCTGGTTGGCCAGTAGACAGAGGCTTGGTCAGTAGACAGGGGCTGGGACTGCCCTTGGCCACCCCCTGGTGGTCATCAGTGTCCACTACAGGTATGGGTCGCCTGGTTGGCCACCCAGAGAGCAGAACTCTTGATCACAGTGACACAATGACTCACTGAAGGGGGCATCAGGGAGAGGCCCAGTCACCAGGACCAAGGGCAGACCCCACTGCTCTTAGGGGTCCACAAAGCTCCTGCAGGTGAGGGCATCCTGACCCTGGAAGCTTGGAGCTTGTGTGATGGAGTTGGGTCATGCTGGCCAGGTCATCTCTCCATCTGAGGATGGGGGGTGCCCTCAGACCTGCATGGCCAACTGGGTCATGCAGGCTGGTGGGCTGCCTCCCTCTGATGGGGAAGCCTGTGTCCAGGGGGCTGAAGCCTGTGTTGGAGGGTCCCAAGTCCAACAGGGGGACATCTCATGGTTCCTCATCTCTGCTCTTCTGAATGCTGGGAGGACTGGCAGGGGCCACAGCCTGGGCTTTTATGGCAAAGAGCTCTGGCTCAAACAGCTGTCAAAAGGGGCACCTGCCGCCCCCCTGAGTGAGCCCATCCAGGATGGGGCTCGGTTCCACCAGGCACACCGAGCCCCACTCCAGCCCTGCTGCACCTGGCTCCCCAGTGACCATCAGTGGCTCTGAATCCCCAGATCAACAGGATCGTCTGATCTAAAGAACAGAGAGAAGAGCGGTTTTCAAAAACACATGGAGGGTAATAATATAAGCAGTTAACATAGGTGTGTTATGGAGTTCCAAAAGTAGATAAGAAAGACAATGGAGCAGAAACATTTTTAAAGGAAGAATGGCCAAAAAGTCTCCTGAATTTGATGAAAATGTATCTTTATAGAATCAAGAAGCCCAGCAAATGCAAAGCAGACTACATATGAATAAACCATACCTAAGTACATCTTAGTCGAACTCCTAAAAAGAAAAACTCTTTAAAGATGCCAGGGTAAAATGAAAAACGAACAAAGGAGAACAATGATACAAGGGACAGCTGGCTTCTGTCAGGAGAATGAGCAACATCTCCAAAGTGACAGAGGAAAAGCCTGCCGACCCAGAATCCCATGCCCAGCAAATATATATATACTCCCCACACACATATATATTTAAATAAAGGTAGAATAAACATATCTTCAGATAAGCAAATATTTAATGAATTTATAACCAGAAAACCGCACTACAAGATATAGTATAATAAAGGCTGATGGGCATTGACACCAGGTAGAAATTAAATCTACAAAATCAATAGGAAGCACACCAGAAATGGTAAATATGTGAGTAAATGTAAAAGGCTGTATTTCTTTTTATTCTTTCAATTATGTGAAAGACACATGACTGTTTAAAATAAAAATGATAGGGCCGGGCGTGGTGGCGCACGCTTGTAATCCCAGTACTTTGGGAGGCATAGACCGGAGGATCCGGGTTTGTGGCCAGCCTCAGCTCTCTCTCTCTCTCTCTCTCCCCCCGTCTCTCTCTCTCTCTCTCTCTCTGTCTCTCTACTTAGTGAGGCCCTCCGCAACTTCGTGAGACCCGGTTTCAAAATAAAGTATAAAAAATAGGGCCAGGGCCGGGCGTGGTGGTGCATGCTTGTAATCCCAGTACTTTGGGAGGCAGAGACTGGA
>PVJS01017185.1:0-36492 GCA_004027185.1 Glis glis | reverse complement strand
TTCCTTCCTTCCTTCCTTCCTTCCTTCCTTCCTTCCTTCCTTCCTTCCTCCCTCCCTCCCTTCCTCCCTCCCTCCCTCCCTCCCTCCCTCTCTTCCTTCCTTACTTCCCGTTCTTTACTGTAGATGGTTGAAGCACCATGCTACCCTTTCCTACCTGCAGTAATTGATGTGCATATTCAGCATCCCTAAAAATCACAATATAGTTTCCATTAGAACAAAAGGATAAACATTTCAATAACATGATAGTAAAATGAGATTGAGAATCTAATTTTTTTCTCCAATAGTTTGTATTCTGACAAGTAAGAATGGCCAACTCAGCTTGCATACTTTTTAAATGTCCATCAAATTTATATCTAGTAATTATGTTTGAAGGCTTTTTCTTTTAAATTTTGTTTTTCTTTGGCTGGTACCTTTATATTAGTTTTCCCCCTATTTTTTTTGTCTTAATTTCCAATTGAAAAGATATTTACATCAAAATTTAATGGAATTTAAACAAAAATATTTTAATATGATGAAATGGTTACTATTTCAAATATATATCTTTGAAGCCAGGCATAGTGGCACATGCCTGGAAACCCAGTACTTGGGAGGCCGAGACAGGAGGATCGCAGGTTCAAGGACAGCCTTGGCAACTTAGCGAAACTCTCAGTAACCTAGTAAGATCCTGTTTCAAAATAAAAAATAAAATAGATCTGGGGTGTATCTTAGAGGTAGAATGTCCCTGGATTCAATCCTCAGTAGTAAATAAAATAAAATATGCAGTCTTTGAAATTAGAAGGAATGGCCAAGATACTAGTCAAATGACGCATCAAATCTAGATTTTATGCTTCACACTATTGAATATATCCTCTATTACCCTTTACATTCTTCACCACTTTCTTCTCCTCCATAAATGACAGTACTTGATAGGCAGTTGTTAATCTTAAGAGTAGAAGGAAACTAAGAGACAGTTTTGTGTGGTTCAAGAAAACTACTGACACTTTCAGGGGTCATCCAATAGGGGAAATCCATGAACTGGAAAAAAACACACTGGATTGGGTATGTCTACATGGCAGATACTCAGAAATGTAGTTTGCACTTAAACTATAATTTTATTTCTTCTTTTTTTTGAACTCCATTTTGGATTTTGAATGAAGCAATATGAAAGCAACC
This sequence comes from Glis glis, assembly GCA_004027185.1. Classification (NCBI taxonomy): domain Eukaryota; kingdom Metazoa; phylum Chordata; class Mammalia; order Rodentia; family Gliridae; genus Glis; species Glis glis. The sequence goes on along the minus strand of PVJS01017185.1, from coordinate 35,340 downwards.
AGCAAATTAATTAATTTAAGTACTTTTTTAACAAAAAATCTAAGATAAAGACAGACTGTGGAAATGCCAAACCAAGCAAAGTAGGACTTTGGAACAGAATCCAGGGATGATGGTGAGAGAGCCAGCATATCTACATATAATATCACATTTGTTACATAAGGACATTTGTTCTGTTTGTGTACTCCATGTGAAGGAATGCACATTAAGGATTGGCTGAAATTCCATGGAATTTCTAGGATGAGACTCTGTTTATATTGGAATAGAAGGTAACTCTTGGCATAAGTTGATATAGTTAAAAGGAAAACACCAAAATTCATAGCTTATGGATGGGTCCTTCAGTCAAAAGTTGTAAATAAACATGAAAAATCTTCTCATGCATTTATTTTATAATCCAGCATACTAATCTGTTGATCTTTTATGTAATAACTCTTTTTTTCACACACATACTGCATCCTAGTTCTAGAATTATCTTTATCATGTTTAATTTAAAAATAATACACAATGAGTTAATATGAGTGACAGGAGCAAATGATAGAGTTGAGTATTCTGGAAAATAGTGCCTCACATTAGTAATTAGGAAAATGGGACATATATCTCTCTTTTCTACAAAATTCTGCCCCATATCATTCAGATTTTTAAAAATTATTTCTTTCTAATGTCAAAGTATTGGGAGCAACCTAAAGGAAATCAATTAAACTAAAAATGTCCATTGATAAAGCAGAGAGAGTTTACAGAAAAGAAACGTAAGGAAATCTGTTTCTGCCTATTTTGAAAAAGCAAATCCATCATCTATCCATCCATCCAAACCTTATTTGTTCAACTGATATTTGCTTAGAGTCTATTGAAAGCCCTGTATTATGTGGGGAATAGTCAGATAAATAGAATAGTATCCCTGACTTCAAAATTTTACAGTCAAGGAGACTTATTTGGAATGATATTTTAATTTTTCCATGAGTTTGAGGAGTCGGATTCCATGGACTATTTTGTGAGTAGCTTTCATAGAATCTGTAAAGGAGCTCCTGTGAACTCATTTAGGACATGAATTAAACATCCTTCAAGTTACTAAAGCTGATGAGTTGGATAGTTTCAATATTATCCTCCAAACAGAAACTGATCTAGAAGGACATTGCTCACTGGCTCATTGGCCTGTCTGGTTTGTGATTTCACCATTAAGTAAACAGCAGATGATAGTCTTTGGCCAACAACCTTGCAGGTTTGGGGGATGTTCTCTTCTTAAACTAGGAAAAATGGCATCAAGATGAAAGAGTGAGGTAGTGGAGGAGAGGGGTTTGTGAGATCTCGTCTAGTGAAGTTCAACCATCAACTTCCCAGGGACAAAGACACAGAATGACTTAAGGGTGATATCTCAGAGCTCTTCCCCCCATCCAGAGGAATCTCTAGGAAAAGGGGTCTCATCCCAGTACATATGAGAGTTGAATATAAGCTTATCTTTCTAGATAAATCTGTATCATCATCCCTGATACATCCTTTTGGATGCTATATGTGACATTTTATTTTCATTTGCAATATTCATATTGTTTCTACTCATATATGAAAAGCAGAATCACTTAATTTGGAAAATGAAAAATAGTAATCTTTAAGCATTAAGGTTATAGATATCTAATTAATATAGTCTTCTTCCTCCTGTAAACACAAGATTTATGTATCAGGTACTCTCCTCTACTACCTAGAGATTGATGCAAGTATAATTCAAAATGCTGGATGTGGTGGCACACATCTCTAATCCTAGTACTTGGGAAACTGAGACAGAAGATCAAGGTTCCAAGACAGCCCCAGCAATGTAGTGAGACTCTCTGTAACCTAGCGAGACCCTGTTTCAAAACAAAAAATAAAAAGAGCTGGGGGTGTAGCTAGGAAGTAGAATGCCTCCGGGTTCAATCCCCAGTAACACATACACACACACTGACCCCAAATTCCTCACACTAGAATCACTTTATCATTCATTTCGAATGATTTATGTAAAATATACTTGATTTCAGTTGTTTGGGGCTTTTCTTTTTATTTCATATTTGTCCCCCTAGGAAAACATATTTAAGAATGTACACCAAGGAGAAGAAAAGGAGTTCCATTTGCTCCAGAGAATAGCATATTTAACCCAATAGAGTGAAATTTTAAAATGTCAGTTGAAGCTTATAAATTGCTAGAATATCAGAGTCCAGAGGTCAGGGGTATAACTGGCAATATGCAGAATTAATTATGTAAATTTGAGAAACCGTAATATTAAAATTACATTGACTATATATTTTTTAAATCACCAAATTTTCTCAGTTATAAGTATCTTGGGGGATCCTATTTTCAGTCGTGTTAAAACTTTATAGGTAAATGATTGACTAATGGGGTAGTTCTTAAACAGGTGAGAAAGGGTGTCCTTTAAACCAAGTGGGTCTAGAACCATAAACCATCTGCAACACAGTGGTGCTTAGCTGGTTTTCTGGATGGTGTTAGTAGCACAAGTTAGGATGAAAGTCCTTCCTCCAGAAACATTCTTGAAATAGCATGAAAAGCAATGCAAAATTCAAATTCCATTAAAACATACAAACTAAAATGAAGAGACTTTCTTCTTAGATCAGGAAGAATGACTGAGTAACTGTAATTTGAAGGAAGAAATAGTGGTCTTCTAAGTGTTAGAATGTGTTTGCCAATACCTTTGAAGGGTAGGTCATGGCACGAGGATGGTGCCCATCTCCAAGGCTTAGGATAGATTAAGGAAAGGGCTGTGAGGCTCTGCTGCTAGAGGAACTTGGAGGGATGAAAGTGCACTTCCTGAAGTGTCAAAAATGATAAGAAAATTAAAATGGTTTAAGCCTGACGGGGAAGGATGTAAATACAAGGTTTTGTTTGTTGGGTTTTTTTAGAGCTATCTAATCTTTATTTAAAAACTTGAATTATTCATCCATCTGTAATTGCTGATTATTTAACTAGTATATGTAGTTCATAAGGTAATAGAAAAGGGGGTCATGAAAGCATGTATATAACTGGACATGAAAACGCTGCAAGATGTAGATTTAGTTAGGTTATCAGATGTTAAGATGATTTTAATATTGTCAAATAAATCAAACTAGAAAACTAACCACAAAATGTAATGTAACAATATAAAATTCAGGATATACGAATATGTAGGACAGATTTTGTATAGTAAAAACAAGTTTGCCATTTAAAATTGTTATTCATTGGGTTTAGCTGAGAGTAGGGATCTATGGTTCCAATTGTGAAAACTTGCTTTAAAGCACTGCAATTAAAATTTTTCCCTTTCCTTATTCCTTTTTCACTTTTTAAATATATTAAGTTTAAAGAGAATTTAATTTTTTTAGTTTGTTTTGTTTTGCAGACGCCGCCTGGTAGCATTTAACAGGCGAATATGTTACATGAAACTTTAAGAAGAGGTATTCAAAATGAAGTAAAGGAAATTAAAATGTTCTATTACCTTATGGAGAAACAAACAAACAAACAAAAAATGGTGTCATTTAGAAAGCAAACAAAATATATTTAACTTGTGACATGTTCTTCCTTTCCCACCATGTTCTTTTTGCCTCCAAAATCAACAAGGAATTAGTTAACAGTTCTCTGATAAATAGATGTTAAACCAAACATTTTAAACTACTGTATTGACAGATTCTAGTTTTAGACTGATGATTTGTTGTGGGGCGAATGCCAGATAAACCAACTTCTTCCATATATTCTATGGGCAGAGTGTCCTGCTATGCCTCTTCATGCTTGTGAACATCGGCATCCATCAGTTGAAGGACAGCCTTGTGCCCGTGCAGCACACTGAGACAGGCTGGTGTCTTCTGCTTGTAATTTGCTTAAGAACAAATGACAATATACAGGTGTAGGTGAGGCATAATTTTAAAAGATCCTTATCAGTAAAAACCTTATGCTTACTGATATTACAATGGGGCAGTTTTTATACTTCTGCATAGAAGTAATATAGTTAGTTGCCTGTGCAAAGGAGTTTCCTCTGCAGTTGCAGGCATGAAGCTGTTGTGGCATCCTGTCTGGCCAGGAACCACTTGAGTTTTGTATGGGTGAATTTCTAGTATTAACATCATGGGCTGTAAAGTTCATTTCATGAAAAGAAAAACATCTCTCTGAAACAGAAATTCCAGACACTGCTTAAGTTCCGTGGATTTTGTGGAGGAACAAAAACATGGGATGTGTCCCTTTTGCAGACTGCTGCTTCACCTTATCCCTAGCCAGGTGATACTTTGGGCAGAAGAAAATGCTCTGAGAGTCATGTGGTGAACTGATTCCACGCCCCCAATTTCATGGAGGTATTCACATACCTCCTCTGGGAATAACCCTTTGACAGTCAGCTTCACAAGTAAATGATTGCCATGTTAGGAATCACAGAGCATTTTAATTCTCTCTGAACTTCAGAGGAAAATAGCTCCCTTACTTTTTTCTCATTACCACCATGGCCCCTATTCTCTTCCCTTTTGCCACCCTACTTCAAAGTGGCTCTCCTAATGCCGACCCTCTCTTAAGCCATAGTGGATCTCTGAGATCCCACACCCTGCTCTGTGAAATACTGACTTAGCCTTTGCCCTCGAATGCCTGATTTTTTCATAAAAGATGCTACCAATTTGAACACTTTAAATTATTTATCAAATAAATTACTGCACAAAGAATACTTTTAGGATAGTAAGATTGTTTTTCCATGAAGACTGATGCTCTTACTCTGTTCTTCTCTGTAGGCATTTGGGCTGTTAGTCCCGTGATGAATCTTGAAATCTTCCTGTGTGCACATGTTCTTCTAGGTCTTAGACATAATCTTTCCATAAAAACTATCTATGTAAGTGAGAAGTTATTGTTTGCCAGCATATTAACTTATTTACTTTACTGATCTTATTTTATTCCCAAATGCAAATATTTTATAGCTGCTGTACAATTTTTTTCCAAATGAGTCTTATTGTCATAAAGGTAAAGCCTATTCAGTTTGAGAACCACCTGCGACTTATATTCAGATCATTCATCCCACTAACAAATTGATAATGAGTGCAGTCTTACTGTCATGAAAACCCATGCTGTCTAGTAGGATGTCATTCTTTCTCTACTTCTGCTCTTTAAGGACATTTTTCTTTTAATGCTCTAGTGAGATTTCCCCATACCATGAGAAGTGGTTATATTTGTACAAATATTTAAATATAGGAGAACAAAGTTTCATACCTGTAGGCAATAGTCTAACTTGTCCAAACCACTTTGCCTTTACTGCTATTTTTATCACTAATATGTATGTTTCCCCCAGGCCTGTAGCCCTTTTGAAGGAAAGCAAATCATACCTCCTCTATATTGACATAAACCTGGTTTTCAAGTATCATTTCCAGATTTGTTTCAGTTAATGGAGGGGTTGTACCTTTTCCCTTAATGTGAGAGTCATTTTCCTGTATATTTCTGGATCTCTCAGGGGCTGGGAGGGGGGAGTGAGGGGACTACAACCATAGCACTCCAAGAACCCTTTTGGAATTAAGTAATCAACTACGAAAGTTATTTTCTAAATGTAGATATGTAAGCTGTTCTTCTAAAGTAAGGTACTTTGAAATATGTAGCATAAACTGGTACTGCTGTTAAATGGGTCGATTATTAAACGGAGCAGCCGTGCGAGGGCAGCTAACTTTGAATGCACATCTCACCGGCGGGCGTGTCCGCATCTCATAGTGTGAGCACCAGGGATTGCATTGCTGCATGTTGAAAATGCATTCTCACATGGTCTGACTAGTCGTTCATCTCTGTCTGGAGCATCCTAACACGATCAAATGAACATGAGACCAATGTGTAAGACAATCCATAGCACAAAACACTAAGTCACGTTAAATCTTCCCTCATCTCATGCACGCATCAAAGTAGTTGACTGAGATCAGTTTGGGTGATAAAGAGAGACGCTTAACCGAAAAGGCAGAGTCCTGTTCATTCCCGTATTTTCTTACCTTGTAAACAGAAAATGAGCCCTCTCTCCTGTGAAGTATCTTCAAAGGAAGGGGTGCAAAAATAACTCGCTGGTAAGCCATCAATGTTTCATTTAAATCTCAGCATTCAAAGTTAGCTGCCTTTTTGAAATAAACACACACACACACACACAAAATACTACTGTATGTTTGAAAATGTGAATAGTATTTTTATAGCTTGTTAAAGACATGGCTAGTTGCATTTGTAAATAAGGATAATGTTGCTTTGATTTTCTTTTGTGTACACCTTTATTTGGAACATAATTGTCTTTAGGGTTGATTTGTATATAAGTAATTGGCTTGTGATTGTTTCTCTTTTGGTTGGAAGTTATCATTTTGACATTTCTCGTGATTCTGTGTTCAGCACTATTGTGACGTGTCTGACCTCTGCACTCGCTTACACAATAGGATATGCCAATTGTGTGTGGTGTAATGTTATTTTAATTTTTTTCTACTTTATCTATGAAGGATTATGCACTTAACACATACTAACTTTTTTAATGTTAGGTATATTTTTAGTATAATTTCCCTTACTCTCTCTTCTCCTCTGACCCTTCACTCCACTCCCTCCCCTTCCCCCACTTTCTGTTGTTATTTGAGAATGAGGGAGAAACAGTATTTTAAATTTATGTAATTAGGCTTTTCAGTTAGTTCTCAAGGACTCTCTTTTGGCTCTTGGGAAAGAATTGTACCTGTACAAGGCAATTATAGAACGCGAACTGCTTTGCCTCATTCTGTACTGATCATCCCAGCTGAACAATTTGAAAACTGTTCTGCCTTTTTGTTACATGAATCTGTCAGAAATATATTTTTAATTTAATATAAATGAAATTCAATAAAATATGAAGCAAATGTTCTCTTCTGTGTCAGAAATTTATTGTAAGCAAAGCCAACTGGGGGAAGAGGAAGGCTCGTTCTGGATTTAGCAATCTAAAGATGTGAAACTGGGCTGATTTTGTCCATATTTATGAATCCCACTAATTATTCCTCAGAACCCTTTGGTTGTTTGGATTGCAATACGTTCCATATGTTTTTGCCACTCCACACATACGCCTATTGATGTGTTACCGACTTATCTGCTCAGACTATGTTTAATTAATTGTGGTTGGTTTGTTTCTTTGGGAATAAAACAAATTACAAAATATTTTGTAGGTTGAATCCAAATAGCATTAATATTTTATATAGTTTTTTTTCTTTCTGCTGTCATTGCAGTTTACAAAAAAGGATTTCTGGCAAATCTTTTGTTATAAAGAATATCCAAATTTAGCACCATGTTGCAGTAAGGGAGGGGGCATAAGACCTTAAGCACTCAATCAATTGACTAATGACTGAAGAAGCCCAGGGAACTATAGCAGAGTAGTTTCAGACATATCAGTGACAAGAACAAGATCCTCTCTCAACATTTTGTTGTAACTTTTCTATTTTAAGTATTATTCATTACTGTTTCTTGCCTCCAATGTTTGAGAATTTTAATAGTCTAAAAGTTTCTCATAAGAGATCTTATCATTCTTTCAAACTAGTCCATTTGATAATACATGATTTCAACTGAGTCAGTGGACAAAAATCATATTTTCAACATTATATATTGGAGTAAGTTCTCTTAAACTTTTTTAGTTATGAGACTTTAAGTGTCCTGTTAATAACACCTCTTACTATTTGTGCGGACACGCACATATTCTCTCTCTTGGATATTTTGAGCCTTTCATCTGAAATCATTGCCATTTCATAGTGTTCAAGGTGGGATGTATCAGAGTACTATGCATTTTAAGCCAATGATAGATTGAAGAAGAGACATAGCTTGTGTTCCTAATGTTTTAAGGCATAATTGAGATTTCCAGCAGCACTAAGCTAATTTATAGCAGCTATAATGCTAATTACAAAGTCCCTTACAGTATATAAAATTATACTGCATACTTTGATTCTTTTGTCTTGCCCTCTTGATATACATATTATTAGAATAATCCCAGTCATTCAAATATGGAAAACATAACCAAAATCGTAAATCTAGAGTCATGTGACCATTACTAAATGGTGTTGCCTGTAAAACTGCCTCTTCTGACAAGTATCTGTCTTTTAGCTACTTAGTTAACCACTTCTCTTTCTCTCTCTCTCTGCTAAAGAGGAACTCATTCTCATAGGAGCATACTTCAAGCTGACACACTGAACCATTCAAGACTACCAGTGGTCTTCATCAGTCCCATAACAACCTCTCTTCTAATACCACTAAACGCTTATTCCACCTCCACAAACTACCTGAGATCAATTTATCTGTAATGGAGAATCAGGTTCTTTTCATTCAAGAAAGAAAAATGAAACATTATCACAAGTCAAAAGCTTTTAAAACATAACCATGTGAACAGCCTCCTGGTTATGGACAGTGTTATAAATCTGCTAGGTAAAGGCACCACTTGTCCTGTTTCATATACCAGAGAATATTGCAGATAACCATGTTTATCTCTAGCAGTGTTAGGATATACATTAATGTCAATAGAGGTGAAACCTCACTTAAAGTATCCAATTTATAAATAAGATGATACATCTTCTAGGGTTTGCTACATGTTAAATGGCCACTGGCAACTTCTGAAGCACAGGATAGGACCTGATCCTGAGCCGTTGTCATTTAAAAGAGTGATGATAGTGAGGGGTGAAAATCATGCAGAAGCTATGTGGAATATTGGAGGTTAGAGGCTAAAATCAATGTCAAAATTCCAACTAGCCACTCTCTTTTGCATTACACTCCAGGATCCTGAATTATTTAACTTTAAAAGCCCTATAGGGAGATAAATATACACATATGTGTATATATATGTATATGCATATCTATCTATCTATCTATATATATATATATATATATGTATATATACATACACAGAATATAGAAGCCAGGGGTGGTGGCACATGCTTATAATCCCAGTACTTGGGAGGCTGAGACAGGAGGATCCAGGTTCACGGCCAGCCTCAGCTACTTAGTGAGGCCCTCCGCAACTTAGTGAGACCCTGTTTCAAAATAAAGAATAAAAAATATGGCTGGGGGTGTAGCTTGGAGGAGGTAGAATGCCCCTGGGTTCAAGCCCCAGTACTGCAGAAAAAAAAAGAATATAGAGAAAAAATATATAAGATATTTAAAGGTCTATTTATATATTGCAAACCTTCATACAAAATCTCTATTTTCAAGCTCTTTCACAACAAGCCCCAAGATATATATCAAACTGCAAGTTACACTCATAAAACTGTATGTCGAGCAGGTGCGTAGTTAGTTAATTGCATTTCCCTCCACAGTATTATCAAGCCGCATGATAAACCATGGGGAGCAAAGCCACTAGACAACCATCTTAAGATTAGAAACAGAAGACTGTCACCCAGATAGCAATTTTAAAGCTATAAACAGAACAATTCACCACCAGATAGCAATCAGGAGACTGTAAACCAAATGGTACACAAGAGACATGTGAATATTGGCATACCTGCCCGTGCAAGCGACCCACAGGTTTTTAAAAGAAAAATACCCCTCTTGAAAAAAATATTTGATCTATTTCTACTTCCTTATCTTTCCAAGATAAGTAGGGAGTTCTACAAAATAATATAATCAAAGATTTCTGACTCTTTGACAAATCGAAAAACAAAGCTTCCATGCCCTAGAGACACATTTTATTAGCTACCCACTGATTCTTATTGCAAAAGGCACACGCATATCAAAAAATATTCCTTTCTTTGTGTGTGTGGTACTGTGTATGAACCCAGGGCCACTCTACCACTGAACTACACCCCTAGCCCTTTTATATTTTGAATCAGGATCTCACTAAATTACCATGTGCTGGCCTCAAATCTGTGATCCTCCTGCCTCAGCCTCCAAATACTGGTATTACAGGCATGCGCCACTGGCCCAGCTATAGAAGAAAATATGCTGCAGATCTGATGTTAATATCATAATCTATTTGTCTTAAGCTTCATGTTTTTATGTCATCTTCTTCCATATATCCAGGGGTTTATGGTCTCACCCTGCCATTACCAAGCATGCAAACTATTATGCTTGTGTAGGATTCCAGTCATTGCCATGATGACAGCAACATTAAAATAATAACAGATATCAAGATATTGACTGGATTCTTTCCATTTGCTGGCCCTCTAGTAAGAGCTCTGTATGCCTCTTCTTCCTCCTCCTCCTCCTCCTCTTCTTCTTCTTCATTGTACTGGACTGAACCCAGGAGTGTTCTACTTCTGAGCTACACCCCCAATCCCCCTCCCTTTTTTGAAACAGGGTCTTACTAAGTTGCTGAAGCTGGTCTCAAACCTGTGATCCTCCTGTCTCAGTCTCCCAAGTACTGAGATTATAGGTGTGCTCTACCACTCCCGGCTCCCCTCTTCTCACTCGATGTTCACTACAATCTTATTAGTTAGATACTATTATTGTCCTATTTTTGTAAATAAGGAAAGTAAATTTTTAAAAAGATTTAAAAACTTGACCAAAACCATGCAAAAAGTGGCAGCTAGGATACAAATCCATCTGACATTAAAATACTTTATCTAGCCTGGTATCACAGCACATGCCTGTAATTCCAGTACTTGGGAGGATCATAGGTTCTGTACCTGCCTCGGCAACTTAGTGAGACTCTGCCTCAAAATAAAAATAAAGCACTGGAGATGTAGCTCAGAGGTAGAATGCCCTCAGGTTTGATCCCCAATACCTCCCAAAAGAAACTTTACCCTTTAATATTATAATGCAATTACCTTATAATGTTAATGATGATGTAGCAGGTACAGCTTTTCCTCACACATTTGAATTCAGATGTTCAAAAAATGTAATTTTGTATTTTTCTGTAACAAAAATCAGTGCCTTTTCCAAATTTCCAGATTATCCAAGAGTAGAAAACATAAACTTAGCAATTAAGAATTTTTTCAGAATCAATTCTGAGTATATTCAGCCAATTGAGGTCTCTGGGGCCTATATTATTAGGGATTCACAAAGTTTGGTAGTAAAGATAAATTAACCCTGAAATATTATTGGCTTATCCTATAAAAGCTTATTTCTGCTATGGGTCTGACAGCATCCTTCTATATGATGCCTTGGGAGGCCAGGCTATTTTATCTTGTGGTGCATCTGTCTAAACGTTATGTCCATGATAACAGTAAAAGAGAAAAGAAGGCTTTGACTGCCACAGCCCAGGAATGACACATCATTCCTGCTCCTAGTCTCTTGGTTAACTACCTGTTGGGAACGGTGGCACATGCCTGTAATCCCAGTACTTGGGAGATTGAGAAGGAAGATTGCAGGTTTACGACCAACCTCAGCAACTTAGAGAGACCCTGAGAAATCTAGTGAGATCCTGTTTCAAAACATAAAATAAAAAGGTCTGGGAGCTGAGAGTATACTCAGAGATAAAATGCCCAGTACCAAAAAAAACCAAAAAACTAAAACAAATCAAAACAAAACTAACCACCTGATACTACTCAAGTTCAAACAAGCAGGAGCACATGGATATTGAGTGAACATAAAGTTATCTGAAACATGGCCAATGTATCATTATGACAACAAAGGGAAGTGTCTAGTCCTTGTGGATATCTAATAATGGCATCCTTTAGGTTATATGCTATGGCTCAGATTATTGGTACTTGTCACTGGTCTATTTTGTCATCCCTTGAGATAGCTACATCCCCATCTAGTATCTAGTCATTCGGTCTCATGAACATTCTCACTCTTCCTCTCCAGGTCAGAAAACTTGACCCAGAAAAGAATGGAAAGTGAGACTGGTGGGGGGAAAGGAGTCTCATAAAGAATGGAAAAAATCAAATCACATTTTTCCAAAGAGTGAGTTTAACAGCCAAAATTTGACCATTATTTTATGTAGTTCAGCTCTCCAAGGTGTCATTGAGTTCTCCTATCTTGTAGCCCAAAGAGGAATTCCTCATGGGTAAAATGTTTGTAGGAGGAAAAAATATATATATATCTATATCTGCACTTGGCAGTGTACGGGAACAAGTTCCATGCATTTTCTCGCTTAATCTTTATGCTGTAAGGTAAGGGCTGTTCATTAGCATGTATTACATTCTGAGAGTGGGAGGGCGCATCAAAATGGTCTGGAAAGACAAAAACAGAGCTCTTTATTACTTAATAAAGGCTGTAAAGGAGAGAAGAGTGCCACTCAGGGCCACAGGAGGGACTGCATCTGGTGAAAAGGGCATCAGCAAGTTTGAACTATAGAAAGTAGTTTATGAATGGCAAGCTGGGTGACATCAGCTAGATTTCCAGGGCTTCCTGGGGATTGAGCATTTTGAATAATCTATGGGCCCAAGGAAGAAGGGGCTATTCCTGGATATTTGGGCACTCTCGCAGATAGAGTACCTGTGTTGTAACCCAGGAGTATTAGAACATTTTTAGGGAACAGATTGGGACGTAGGATTAGCAAACTGCCCTCAATGAGGCATTGATCTCAAATCTGGGGCAGGACAGCACTTATAATATATTATATTTCAAGCTATCATGGTTCCTTCTTTCTAGTTAAAATAATAGAAATTTAAAAGTACTAAGTTACCTAACCAGATTTATATAGCTCGGGAACCAAGATGGCGGGATAGCGAGAGGCAGCATGTTAACGGCGCTCCGAGAGTTGGAGCTCATCAGCCGGCCGGAAGACTGCATCTTGAAAAGAAAAGAAGGGCAGCCAAAACTCATCAAAACAATGAGAAACAAAGTGCAGCAGAATGCGAGGCAGTGGAAAGAGCACAGGGCGGTAGGGAGCGCAAAGCATTTCACCTGGTAAGCAGAGAGTGGAGACAAAGGCACCATCTTGGCTGAGCCATGCGGCTCCCGGATTCCTCCAGCAAAGAAACAGCTGATTCTTGTGAAACCAGCAATTATAGTCCACCATCGAAAACAGTCGACTTCGGATCAATGATGAAGCCTAAGTCGAACCAGATCCACACCTACAACAGCAACGACTGCAAAGGGTGGGACATGAGCATCAGCCCCTGCAAAGAAAGTGACACAGAGAGACATAGATGAGGTAGCCAGGCACAGGAGCAGCCCAACACTGAGAAAACAAGTGGGTGAAATATGGCCCCTCTGGAGTAGCCTAGCACCAGTGCAGAACACCCCAGCACTTAGGACATGGGCAGATATGGCATGGCCCCCCGGAACCACCCAACGAGAACACAGGTGAGTGAGATAAAGGGAAGCAGAGTGTCGCCAGCATTCCAAAACTCGGAAATCGACCGGTGGGAAGACTGCTTCTTAACAAGAAAAGCAGAACAGCCAAAACTCAACAAAACAAAGAGCTGAAGAGCAGTGGAATGCGAGGTAGTGGACAGAGCAGGGGGCTAAACAGAACACGCATTTCACCTGGTAAGTGGAGAAGGGAGGCGATGGCGTCATCTGTGCGAGGCCATGCCTACACTGCAACTCCCAGAGACCAACAGCAAAGAGACAGCAGATCCTTGTGAAACTAGAGACTATAGACCACCATTGAAACCGATCAACTCCAGAACATGACGAAGCCCAAGACAATCCAGACCCGCAGCTACAACGACGATGGTTTCAAGGGGTGGGCCATGAGCCTCTGCTCCAGCAATGAGTGTGATGAGGAGAGACAAAGAAGAGGTAGCCATTTACATGAGCAGTCCAACTCTGAGAACATGAGCCGGCGAGCTACAGCCCCCATGAGCAGCCCAACACCATCCTGGAACATCCCAGAACTGAGGACATAGGTAGATGAGACATGGCCCCCTCCCCAGCGATCCAGCACTGAGAACACAGGCAGATCAGCCCCTGGCCCTGCTCCCAGAAAGCCATCCTGCACTGGGGACGCAAGGTGGGTGAACCCTCAGCCCCGCTCCCAGAGAACCCCTTCCTCAGCACTGGGAATGCGGGCAGGTGAGCCCTTGGCTCCGCCCCCAGAGAATCCTTCCCCCTGGCACTTGGGATGGGGGGCAAGTGAGCCATTGGCCCCACCCCCAGAGACCCTCCCAGTGCTGGGGACACGGGGTGGGCGAGCCCTTGGCTCTGCCCCCAGAAAAGCCCTCCCCCCGGTGCTGAGGACGCAGGGTGGGTGAGCCCTCGGCCCCCCCGGAGAACCCCTCCCCCCAGTGCTGGGAACACGGGACAGGTGAGCCTGTGGCCCTGCCCCTGGAGAACCACTCACCCTGGCACTGAGGAAACAGGGCGGGCAAGCCCTTGGCCCTGCCCCCAGAGAACCCCTCCCCCGGCACTGGGGACACAGGGCAGGCGAGCCCCCAGCCCTGCCCTGGAGAACCCCAGTGCTGAGGTCACGGGAGAATGAGCCACAACCCCACACAGGAGGGACTCCAGATAAAGAGAGAAAACCTCAAATGAGTGAAGAAGGCGAACTAACTGGGGGAGACGGGAGGGAAGGAGAGGGAAACAAACTGGTGCACAGGATGGACTTACACAAAGATATCAAAGTCAACTACTATGCTGAAAATGGGAAGGAGGGAGTGGGGAGGCAAGGGGATAGGAATTGGGGAGGGCTAATTGACCAATGAGTGAATGTATACATCAACCACCCTGAAATCTTTCAAAATGTATGATTGCAATGCACTAAAAAAAAAAAAGCATAAGCATAGTTGGGCATGGTGGTGTATGGCTATCTCAGTGCTTGGGAAGCTGAGACAGGAGGTTTGAGGCCAGCCTCAGCAACTTAACAAGGTCCTTAGCAACCTAGCAAGACCCTGTCTCAAAGTAAAAAATAAAAAGGGCTGGAGGTGTAGCTAAGAGGTGGAATGGACCTGTGTTCAACCCCCCAGTCTCAAAATCCAAACCAAAACAATACCAAAAACAAAAACAAAACTCTAAACATAAAAATAGACAGGTTTCCCTGAGTTTCTCTGTCTTTATTTCTGAAGGCTCCCGTGTCACATAAAATTTTGATTCATGGGCAGGAGTGGTGATTCATGCCTCTAATCCCGGTACTTGGGAGGCTGAGACAGAAGGATCACAGGTTCAAAGCCAGCCTCCACAACTTAGCAAGGCTCTCAACAACTCAGTGAGACCCTGTTTCCAAATAAAAATAAAATATAGCTGGGAGTGTAGGGGTGTAGCTCAGAGGTAGAATGCCCTTGGGTTCAATACCCAACACTAAAAATAATAAAAAAGAAGTATTCAATAAAAGAAAAAATTTACATAGCTCTTCCAACCAGGTGGCTGGTATTCTAACCAAGGCCCTCTGTGGATCCTGGCTACTCTGTCTCTCTAAATGGGCCCCTTCTCTTTAATAGGGCTTAAGAGTCCTTTGTTTCACTGTTTACTTTGGACCTTTTCTCTGTCCTGTCTTGCACACCGTGTCACTTGCATGGCTTCGAGAAACTATTGTGTGGTGAGCTTCTGAGATTCAGCTTTCCAGGCTCCCCAGGGCCCATATTTCCTTTCTCTTGGCTCATTCTACTTCTCAAGCTATTGGTGATTGGAAATCAATTGTCCCGTGGAGTTTCAGAGATAGGGAAACACTTGTCTGGGGAGGAAGGAGAATAACTATACTTATATTTTTCAAAATCAAAGGAAAGAATTTTTTAAAAAACTTTCTATTAACAATACAATCATTGTGCTTATTGGTATCATAATTCTGGGAAAAGAATTTTCATATCAAATGTGCAAGGTGCAATGAACTACTTTAAAAGCACTTTTGAGAGAATTTTACAATTAACAATAGAAATATAATTACTCAACATTCTACAAAATAATAATAATAATTGGCTTCTTTCCTGGTGTATGCTAGATTTTCCCCAACCCCTAATGAGTGACAGATCATGGAGCGTTCATTCGACAGTATTTCATGTTCTAATACTCTGATGGCTCAACTTTACTATTATGTGACAAATATCAAATTTTAAGTGCTTTCTAATTTTATGAGCTAATTCAAAGATTATGTAGGCCAAAGAAATATATAATGAAAAATATTGACATCTTTCTTTCAGACCATAGATGGGACATTGCAGAAAAGATTTTAACGTTGATCTGGATTGAACTAGAATCCTCGTTAAATTTAGTAACAGTCCTGCCAGTATTGTCAAGGGACACTACAAAGTGCTAATCAGATGCTCTGCAGTTTCCTGCCTCATCAGATGGTCAGCCTGATTTTTAAACTGAGGAAAGAAGAGAAAATATTAGAAGATAGAATCTGGTGCTATCAACCCAAGGAATAAGATGAGGACAATTTAAAGTATCTTGGAATGGAGGCTAATAGGTCACCTGAAAATATTAGAACCAATTAAAATGAAATTGTTCTAAATGAATTCATGTTCTATAAAATACCTATTTGAAACATGTGAGAGTGTCTACTTTCCTTTTTTATTTTCAGTGTCCTAAAAAGTATTAAATTTATTTAACAGTAATAATTATTGGTCACAGCACATTCCCTCTCCAATAGTGAAAGATCATTATTGGAATCTGATTTACACGCTTCAAATTCCAAGATAAAAATAAATCTAAATACTTAGGGACATGTATTTGTTCTCTCAACCACAGATGGGGTCCTAAACAGGGAACACAAAAACGAAATGAGAGCAAAAATCACGCAAATATAAATGGAAGCTGTTGGTGTTGTGGTAGGTAGAGCCATGATTACAGCTAAAATGTTATGTTACCACTGGAGTCTTATCCATAAACCCTAGTACCTAAAATATCAAAACAACTCAGGGGTGCAATAAATGATTAATGATCTAAAATTTGTTTCCTAGCATGAAAAACTGAAGGACAAAGGATGTAGAATCAGAGACAAATGATGAAGAGGGAATTAATAAATCTTCAGGTAAAAGGGAATCCATTGGACAAATGACCGTGAGCATGGGTGACAATACTTCCTTAATAACTGCCCTAAATCAATTACCAGCAAAGGACCACAAGAGCCAAAGCAGCCACGAGGAGTGAAGGCACTCTGGCTTCTTTCTGTTTGTCTTCTCTGCAGCCACCAAGTTCACAGTCTTTTTCCTGCCCCTCTCTGGCATTATCTCCTGCATTCAGCAATCTCCCTGTGGTTTATATAGCTCTCAACTGCTCAATAGTAGGCTTTGCTGCACAGGTTCTCAGCAAGGTCTTTGGCTTGGGCTGTAGAAGTGCAAACTGATAAGTCCAAATGCCGAAAAAGCCTCTCAAGTGAGCCTTTTAGATTCAGTTTTTCAACAATGTTGATAAATAGAAGAATTCCAGGTAAATATTAAATGTCATCTTGGTAGCAAAAAGAAAAGGCAGCATGGACTACATGGTCTGGAAGCTGTTGACAGAATTGAGGTCATGTTTTGGGGGTCTATCACCCTTGTTTTCTGATTCACTGAAAGAATGCACAAGACTCAAGTGCAGTTATACTCACTGATGGGGTTTATTAGGGGCAAAACAAGCAAGAGCAACAGGAAAAAAGATATGCATTCAGAAGGCTCCAGAGAAATCAGGTGAAGGCTTTCAAGTCTTTCCCTTTCTGTGACCACACAAGATGTGCTTTATCCCCCAGCTGGGAACGACAGAGATGCATGCAGAGTCTCTGTCGAGGGAAGTTTGCTCAAGGCTCAAGACCCAGGGTTTCCGTGGAGGACTGATTACACAGGTACATCCTGCTATGCCATCACCCATGGTAACTGAAACTCAGGTCCCCAAGGATGAAACCAGAAACATCATCAATCTTAATGTTTGTGCAAATAAATCCTTACAAGTCCTAACAAGTTGGTACAGCATGCCTGACTGCTTCAGGCTCCATGAAAACATCCTTAATTAGTAACATAAAGAGCATTCTGAGGACATCTCCAGGGGTTAGTCAAGGGTGAATTGAGGTTCCAGACACGCCTGGAGACACACTAGGGTTGAGTAACTGAACCTAGTGTGCTAACTTTTTGCTCACGTCTGTATATGCGTGTTTGGGAGTAGGATGGGGAAGCAATTCAAAGATTACCTTCCACCTCCAACCCAAGGCTTGAGGGAAAGGGTGTGAGCATTATCACTTGATGTTCTAAAACATGGCAGGTCTGACATCTGGGAACTCTTTCTTCTGATGCATGGGGAGAAAGCTGCTATACGGAGCTGTTTTTTTTTTTTCTTTTCTCCATGGGTGGATGAAGCCAGAAGTCTGAGTTTGGATTGGGGTACTTAAAGAAGGAAGGGCCAGTAAAGTTGCCCTTTCTAGCCTTGATGGGGATGCCCAGACAGCAGATATTGTGCAAACTTAATACTTTGACTATCTTTGAAAAATATTTCTTAAAATTGCTTTGGATTTTACTGCACAAACAATACATATTTGTTGGAGAAAATGAGAAAGCACAGTGAATAAACATTAAAGAACAATGATCATATGCTATGTCATGTACAAATCCTAAATCCATGCAGAGTATTTGCAACTATGGGATCATTTACTATATATGTTTCATTAACTGCCTTTTCCCTCTTCAAACATATCACAAACATTATCCAGGTCCATCCCTATTCTTTTAGGTTTATTATTTTTAATAGTTCAATATTCTCCTTCTATGTGGAAGCTTTTGTTTTGCTGTGTTTGGGTACTAGGAATTAGACCCAGGGTATTCTACCACCAAGCTATACTTTCAGCCCTTTTTATTTTTTTTTTTTTTATTTTGAACAGGTCTCGTTAAGTTGTTGAGAGCCCCACTAAGTTGCTGAGACTGGTCTCAAAGCTAAGATCCTCCTGTCTCAGCCTCCCAATTACTTGGATTATTTTTAACCAAAGTTTCTACTGAGAACATCTGCATTTCTCTGGCTTCTTATGTATACTGTATCTTCCTAGAACTAATTGCTAGAAGTAGAATTTTGAAGTCAATCAACATATACATATTGAAGGGACTATGAAAGAAAATTCCATTTGTCCCTTTGTAGAACCTTTTTGGATAAAGTCAGAATCATTTAGGACAAACTGAAAACCTATAGGGCACCAATTTTGACTATTCCATTTTCAGAATTCTGAGTGCAAGTGTTGGTAAAAATGTTGACTTTGAGTTCCTTTCTCAGAGAGACATTGTTTTGATTTCCAGTGAGTCCTGGAGGATTTTTCTCTAAGGAGATACTTCCTCCTCCTCACTTGGCAACATTTTGCCCTAGTAAGACTGATTTGTATTTTTTGTTGTTGTTTTCTTGTTCAAGAGAAGTGAACAAGAGATGGATTAGTAGGCAGGGGAACATTGATTTGAGATCCTAGGCCAGGATGCTCTTGTGTATCATGTTGTCCTTAATGCAGGAGCCGATTGAGCAGAGACGCAGACTGTGAGACCACACAAATGTCTTGGCCCGATTTACATTACTTCATCCTCAACCATAAAGAGTAGCTCCAGGTTTGCACTAGAATTTTTCTAAGACCTTGTAATTCTCTCTTGGGAGATTTGAAACACCTTCCTTCCATATCCATTTCATAACTTTTTCTTTCTTTTTTTTTTTTTTGCGGTACCGGGGATTGAACTCAGGGACATTCTACCTCTGAGCTACACCCCCGGCCCTATTTTTATTCTTTATTTTGAAACAGGGTCTCATTAAGTTGCGGAGGGCCTCACTAAGTAGCTGAGGCTGACCGCGAACCTGGATCCTCTGGTCTCAGCCTCCCAAGTACTGGGATTACAAGCGTGTGCCACCACGCCCGACTTCCCATTTCATATCTCTTAAAGAAATCAGTGAACAGTGGTGCTACCATGTGCTGGGATCCATTCTGTCAATTTCATTTTTTTAAAGGCACTGACGATGACATTGACACTCATACAAGTCAGATTGCACTTCATTTTCTATTTTAAAATAAAAGATAAAAGCATGGGTATTTAGTAGCTGCGCTATGATGACCAACTGCACTTTGAGGTCCTTATCTTTACTTTCACATTTTAAAAGTGAAACTATACTGGGGTCTGGGGGTGTAGATCAGTGGTAGAGTGCACATTTAGCTTGTGTGAGGACCTGGGTTCAATCTCCATCACCCCCTGACAAAATAAAAACAAATTAATTAATTAAAAAAGGAAAGGAAATAAAGAAAGGAAACAATATCGACTATGTAAGTGTCTTCATTTTTTCCTCTAATAAATAGTCTTAAGTGGTTAGAGCTCTTTGAGAAGCAGCATCATTCATCCCCAATAGAAATTAAAATCCATATAAAACAAGCCAGGAGTGGTGGCGCACGCTTATAATCCCAGTACTTTGGGAGGCGGAGACTGGAGGATCCGGGTTCGCGGCCAGCCTCAGCTCTCTCTCTCTCTCTCTCTCTCTCTCTCCCTGTCTCTCTCTCTCTCTCTCTCTCTCTCTCTCTCTCTCTCTACCTAGTGAGGCCCTCCTCAACTTTGTGAGACCCAGTTTCAAAATAAAGTATAAAAAAAGTAGGGCCGGGGGTGTAGCGCAGAGGTAGAACGCCCCTGGGTTCAATCCCCGGTACCGCAAAAAAAAAAAAAAAAATCTATATAAAACATAATAAAAATTATAAATCATAATGTATGTTCAAAATACCAATGAGACCTTGCTGTTCATTTAGAAAGAGTAGGAACTGAATTTAGCAGCTCTTCAAATTATCACCAAGTCTGCTTCTACTCCATTATCTACCCTTTCCCAATAAAGCCACAATAAACTCATTGCTAATACTTTCATATTTTTCACACTGATAATTATTTTTTAATGAAATAAAGAGACATCCATTAAAAAATTCGACCTAAGATGTAAAGAAGCTTTCCTAATCTGATTAAAAGCAGCAACTTCTCAGGAATGGGGACTGCCATAAATTCCTTCTTAATGGAGGCTCCTACTCTCAGGACAGAGAACAAGAGAAAACTTACCATAAACCTCCTCTCTGGGGGAGTTTTATGGCACTGAAAATATAGAAAGACCACACATACCTGCACAGTACAGACAAACATCGTCACAAACCTTCTCATCCCATTTTTTCTCCTAACAAACCCATTTGTCTTTCTTAAAGAAACCTCTTTTTTTTTATGTTTTTATTGGTGCATTGTAGTCTCACATCACAATGAGTATCAGTTTGGTGTTAACATACATGCACACAGCTCTTGGTGTCCCTCCCCCCCGCCTCCCCCCCACATGTAGCACTGAAAATGATGTTGGTATAATCTCACATATACACATTGTTTATGAGAGTAATTCCATGGATTCACTTCTTTCTTACCCTTCCCTTGCACCACTGAGGGTTCTCCGTTGTCATTGGAGTCCCTTTTGTGTCCCCACTACTCCCTAAGTTGCACATATTAATGAAAACATATGTCCCTTCGTTTTTTGTGATTGGGTAATCTCACTTAACATAATGTTCTCCAGATCTTTCCATTTTCTTGCAAATGCTGTTATTTTGTTCTTCTTTATTGCTGAGTAGAATTCCATTGTGTGTATTTCCCATAATTTTGTAATCCATTCGTCTGTTGATGGACATCTAGAAAAAAAAAAGAAACCTCTTTGTTCTTCCTACAGAAGCCATTTCTCCTCTATTTCCCCTACTAACTTAGGTATATAAACTTAACCATTTAACAAGCATCTCATGGACATGTGCATATGAATCAACTTTTTTCTCCTGTTAATCAGTTGTTTGTTAATTTAATGCACAGGCTTCAGACACTGAACCTAAGAGAGAAAAGAAAAAAAAAAGATTCTCCTCTCTTATAAGCTTCAAGGAGCCAGGCATGGTGGTGCATGCCTGTAATCCCAGTATTTGGGAGGCAGAGACAGGAGGATCACAGGTTTGACAACAGTCTCAACAAATTAGTGAGACTCTCAGCAATTTAGTGAGACCATAAAAACTAAAAAGGGCTGGGGGTATAGTTTAGAAATAGAATGCCCCTGAGTTCAATCCCCAGTACCATAAAGATAAAGAAAGAAAAAAAAGAAAGAAAGAAAGATTCAAGGATTGAATTTCAAAATAAATACCTCTAATTATTTCATCATCAAAATATATAGTATTCAAAGGATAGGAGAGTATAAGTCAATTACTCTTAAACTTTAAAGCAACTTTTACTATCTAACCAAATTAGAGAAAAAGGAAGCTGAATTCTTTAACTGCAATGTTCTTTTGTAGGTGAAAATGATGGCTGCTTTGTGTTTTGTGTGTCTTAGGTCACAATTTTTTTTTTCATTTGCTTTTCTCATGGGATGTTAGCTGTAGAGAAAAAAAATCTAAAAATTTTCTTAGACAAACACCCCCTTCATTTTAATGCTATGAATTCTGGCAAGTCAGATGTCCTAAGTCTAAGTGCTTGAATACCTCAAATCAAACTCTATAAATGTGTAATCTGGACGCAGGTGAGCATTTTATATTTAGTGAGAAAAAGTAAAGGTCATTTAGCTCTTCAAGGCATATTTTTAAATATTTCAATATTCCTAGGTGCCAACTATTTGTTTCTTTTTCTTTTTTAACAACCTCGATATTTTACATTCACTAGCCTGGAAAGGTCATTTCCTACAAATTTAATTCTCTTAACTGGGATTGTCTATGTTTCTCATTGTTTATTTGGAATATAAGATTTGTTAACTTCTATGTAACATACCAGAAGTAGATATAGGTGCTACTTTACACAAGTTCACAGCTCTGAGTTGCTTGAAATTTTATCTGCTTTTGCGTATCTTCATAATTCTTTCTTGTTCAACCCCAGTTCTCAAACTTTGTTTTTCTGTCATTGATCATTGAAATGTTGACATATAAGATCAAACCTTCATTAATTCAATAGCCTACCTTTTTTTTTTTTTTTTTTTGCGGTACTGGGGATGGAACCCAGGGGCATTCTACCTCCGAGCTACACCCCCAGCCCTATTTTTTATTCTTTATTTTGAAACAGGGTCTCACTAAGTTGCAGAGGGCCTCACTAAGTAGCTGAGGCTGGCTGCAAACCCTGAGAATCCGGTCTCAGCCTCCCCAAGTACTGGGATTACAAGTGTGTGCCACCATGCCCAGCTCCCATTTTTTTGATGCACAAAAATAATCAGTGTAAGATTTTTACCTCTTCAAGCATTTATAACATGTTTTCAAAAATAGGATGGGGTGGGATTTACTTCTTAGAATGCCCTCCCATAGCTATTAAAAATTTGTATTTACAAAATAGTTGATGAACATACTCCTTTGGGTTGTACATGAAGGGAGGTACAGGGAACATAGATAACAATTGTGATGGGAATCAGGTTGGCTTCCTTCTCTCCTGCTTCATTGAACTTGGTTTCTCCTTATATTTAGGGACTCCATCTTCCTGCCCATCTTCTAAGTTTCTTAGTTAACCAATGCTGCCTCTTTTCTTTTTGTTCCCCAATTTCTTTTAGTTTGCACCTTTGAGTCTGAACTTTACTCATTCTTGCTGCCTTTTCAGTCTGTCTCCCCTTGTCTTTTCCTGCCACTGCCTCTTCAGCTGGCTCTACTTTTCTCTTGGGCCCTCTGGCAATGGTGGTCAAGGGATGATAGAGTATGGCCAGAGACTGAGGATTTGGGTCACTGGACACTGCCTGGCCCTCATTGTTGAGTGGCACTATTTTCTGCTTCCCATTACCAATTATAAAATTTCTCAAATTAGGTGGTCACTGATAGTGTGGATTAAAAGGTATCCATTTCTCCTGCAAACTGAAGATATTCAATATCAATGACCACCGAATTCCAGGAGAAATGGATACCTTTTAATCCATACTTTGATCTGCTGATTTAGAGCATTGTACATCACAAAAGAATCTTAGCCTGTTGAATCATTTTTTCTCTTCAACATATAAATAATATTATTCAGGTGGAGAACTATTTTTCTAAAAAAAAATTCTTAGATCTAATTTTTTATTCATTTTTACCTGCTTGCCTGCCTTAATGATTGTATAGGATTTATTTTGTAACAAAATCTATTAATTGTACGACATTCCTATCCATACCCTCATTTTCCATTCCTTTTTTCCTAGTGACTCAGCTAGGAAATGCTGGCCTATAGCCATACAACTTGCAATATTTATTTCCCTGATTTGGATGTAGAATGGCAATAAGATGTCTTAGTTCTAATTCCTGCTTAGTTGCTGTGTCATAGCTGGCAAATAATTCAACTATGTTGGGCATCAGTTTCCTCATTTATAAAGTCTGGGAGGCTGCTCCTCAATGTGTTTTCCCCACTGGCTAATTGGAAAACACTAGTTCCAGCTGAACTCACAACACAAGCCCTTCTTGAACATTGGCCTCAGGTGAGGGTAAGGCCTAGTGTCTGTATTTCTAACAAACCTCCTACCTTTGCTCTGGCCATGGTGTGCACATTAAGTTCTACACTATCTACTTACTCATTGCCAAACACGCATCCTCAGGGCTGCTCCTTCTTTCTGGAAGGACTTCTGCTCTATCAAGATCCTTCGCAGCCTTCAAGTCTCAGTTTAATGCCATCTTCTTTGTAATTTTTTTTTCTTGATCATTTCTTGATGATCCAAACAGCACACCATTTCCCTTATGTTGAACTCTAATGAAGGCATAGAATCACTCATGTGATTTTTTCTGCTTTCATTTTGATGTTTGTGAGTTTGTCTTATTTATCTACTTTTTCCCCCCAATATTGGGGATCGAACCCAGGAGTGTTCTACCACCAAGCTATACCCCACCCCCAGCCTTTTTATTTTGAAACAGGGTCTCAATAAGTTGCTCAATAATTGCTGGCCTTGAACTCGCAATCTCTTGTCTCAGTCTCCCAAGTACTGGGATTACAGGTGTGTGCCACCATGCCCAGCTCTCTATTTGCTTTTAAACTCCTTGGGAATCAATCCAACCCATTATTATTCACTCTACTTGATAATGTGTAAAGAGGCAGCTCTCAGATTTGGGAAATCTCAGATCACCTGGGGGAGGAGATAAAACAAGGATTGCAAGATTCTGATTCTGCTGGTTGGGTGTGGCCCATGGATCTATATTTCTATGATCTAATGGTGTTGGGGTGCTGGTGTTTAGAGAAGTGCCCTTTGTGAGCAGTACTGTGGAACAACTCCAGGCTTCAGAGAAGCCTGTACTCAAATCCACGGTTTCTCTTCTTATACCAGAATAACCCTGGAACAGCTACCTCTCCTTCCCATTTTTATTTCCTCCTAAATGAAATGAAGATGTTAATATCGTTTAGTATTTGGGAAGGAAACACATGAAAACATACACAGTGTTCTGCTTGCTATTCATTAGTTCCCTTTCCTTATTCATAACCAAGCTGTAATATCACTTTTATTAGGCTGCCTTCCTGATTATCCCTGGACAAGACCAGATCTCCTACAACAGGTTCCTTGGTTCCCTGTAAATTTCTCCTCACCTGCACTTTTTTTCTACACACTTTATTGTAATTGCCTCTTTAATTGTCCCCTTCAGAGCAGGGGTCCTGTATATGCTGGAATACAGGAATATTTTGTTGGTACTCTTTATTGAATGCAGAAAATCTTTATTGAATACAGAGGAGGAACACAATAAACAGTAGAATAGCTATTGATTAAAAAGAGAGAATATTGCATCCAATATACAATATTGATGGTACTAACAGTACCTACCATATATCATTATTTCCTGGGAAAATCTAGCACAATTTTGGGGTATGTTAAAGTCCAACAGATGTTAGATTATCTTTTCACAGTTATATGAATATGGTGCTCATATTTCTAAGACTTTCTGGAAAAGCTACAATTTGGGGGGGCAGAGGTACTGGGGATTGAAATCAGGGTATTCTACCTCTGAGCTACACCCCTAACCCTTTTTATTTATTTATTTTTTTAAGCAGGGTTTTGCTAGGTCGCTGAGAGTCTCTTTAAGTTGCTGAGACTGATCTAAAACCTCCTGCCTCAGCCTCCAAAGTTTAGGGTTATAAGTATGTGCCGCCACATCTGGCTAAGAGTTACATTTTAAAGTAGTTTCATTCTTTTAAACAAAATCAGTTTATTCATGTGTGATAAAATAATGCAATGAATTTTCCACTTTCTTACATTATTATAAAATAATGTAATGAATCAACAAAGTCATGTGTGACAATACCGATTTGGACACAGTATTGTATAGTAGAGTGCTATCCAAAATCATACTACTTGGATTCAAGAGCTGGACTAGCAATTTACATAAAAATTTTTTTCAATTTCTCTGCACTTCAGTGTGCTCCATTCTGAGATGGAATCATTGATAACACCGACCTCCTACCGGTGTCATGAGAATCAAATGAGCAAGGCAGGTAAAATGCCCAAGTGGTGCTTGGTACCTGCTACACAATCAATGAAAGCCAATCTCATCATACAGATCTTCATACTTCAACCTTGAATAACTTTTGTTGGTTGAAGTAGGAACACAAGACATTTATCACCCTGAACAGAAATGGAACCAAATAACCCTTATAAGGAGAAAAGGGGAAAATACATTTATTATTAAAAGCAGCCATGTGCCAGTTACTGCAGCAGATTGTATGTCCTAGAATTCACCCTAAGGATATCTACTCTCCTATGCGCTCTTCTCATGACAGGGCTGTGACAATCCTTCCATTGACAGGTGGGTCCTGTGTTCCATTCCTGAGACTGGCTGGGTTGTGACAGACAGAGTGAGGTATGTGGCTTCCTAGGCTAGGTCGTAACTGTTCCCTCTGGTTCTCCTGGAACACTCATGTTTGGAGGACAGTCTTGTAAGAAGTCTGAGGTCCCTGTGCTATGAGAGATCTCAGGGCACATGGAGAGACCACTGGAGACTTGCAGCTGACAGCCCCAGCGGGGGTCCCGCCAGCAGTCAGCTCAACTGTCAGACGTGCAATGCTGACTCGTGACCCACATGAAGATGTTTCCAGATAATGAACCTGCCCACAGCTGCCCAGTCACCCCCAGACTTGGAGTCTTCCCAGCTGAGACTCTGACACACAAGCTTTTCCTGCTGCCCAAATCCCGAATAGAAGATACAGTAACATTAACAAAATATCTGTTTTAAGCACTAAATTACAGGATTATTTATTAGAGCCATAGATAACTATGCTGCTATTCATATATATTAACTTATTAAATACCTAGCAAATCATTGTGAGGCTTTTTTTACTATACCCAATTTTGCCAGCAGAAATCTAAGTCTTAAGGCAGTCAGATACATTTCACAAGGGCATCCAAAAAGTAAACGATGAAGCTGGGATTTTAACCCAGATTTATCTTTGACTTCAAGATTTATGTATGTGTGGATTTTTTTTTCTTTTTTGACTGTCTGGGGCAAAAATCATTTATATATCCTCAAGTATTCAAAAACGTAATTTTTTCCCCAAGCACTTGCTCATTAAGTTAGGCTGTGCTTGATTTCTCTTAAGTCCTCAGAAGACGGTAATTTTCACAATCAACCAGAACTATCAATGACAAATGCTTTTCTAAATTTAAAGGTGCTAAAATGATTAAGGCTGAGGTCTATTGGTAAGGCTGTCACCTGGTTTTCTGTGTTTATCCACCTGTTCCTGAGTAAGGGAGGGCAGGACATAGCATTTACCCAGGATAAACTGAAGTGATCACATTCCAAACTATGTGGATAAAGAACTATCTGAGTCTTAGGCCTCATGCTAGGGAATATTTGCAATGTATACAATTAGTATCCTTCGTTTCTGGTGTCTCTGTATGTGTGTATGTGGATGTGTGTGTGAGAGAGACAGGGACAGAGAGCATTAATTAGAGTAGTAATATCATGTAGCCAGACATAGGAATCCATAGCATTACAGGTTAATATAGAATTTACAGAAAGGATGAGACCACAAAGTATTGTATGTGTTTAAGTTTCCCACTCTGTGCTCACCAATGCCTACAAAACTCCTCAGAATGGATGACACCTGCACCATCAACCTTAACTCCCATGACTTCTTTCCTCGCTCTACATCCTACTCAACACTTGGAACAAGTACTCCTTCCTCTGGAATTATGTATTTACAGTTCTACCTCTGTGTTATATGATATACTTTGTACCAATGACGATGAATCTTGTTCATCTTTGAATTCTCAGCACCTAAATCAATGCCTAATAAAGAGGTTACCAAGAAGTGGTTGTTGAATTAAGTCAGTCAAGAGTTGGTATATTTTTGTGCATATTCTTGTCAATGACAATTGATGTTCTGAAACAATGACAAATAAATATATATCCCTATATCCCTATAAAGACATCTGTACTTTAAGAACACAGATCCCAATAATTCATAATATTTACAATTCCCCATATCTCAACCACTTACCCTTAGAGGGGGTTATATACAATCAAAGAGAAAGGGACAGTAACTCTCTTTCTTTTCTGGATTTATTCTTTTATTGGCCTGGAACATTCTGACAGCAGCCTCTGGAGGTGACCCAGAGAATGGGTGTAAGACACTGACTGTGGCTGCTATAATTCCAATTCATTATCAAATTCCAATAACTGTCCTAATAGTTCTTGAATCCATCTGTATTGACCCCTGTCCTTCATTATCAAGGTAGCTTATACTCACATTAGTTTTTTGCTTGTATAACTTCATAGCCATCTGTGGCCAGTATGAATCATAGCCTAAATATTGGTATACAAGTTTTGGCATGTTTATTTATTTGTTTAATCGATTCTGAGCATTTATCTAAGGTCATGAGGGAAAAAGAATATTGCAGTTAGCACCGCAATATTGCAGGGTAGAAACACCCTGGTCACTTAGGGCAGGAGGTAAATCCAAGCATCATAAACGTGACTCAGAAAATGGGCAAAGGTCCCTGAATTCCAGTCAACCATGGCAGGTTCTGATATCCTCAAGGTAAAGATCACACCTGCGGCAGGGTGGGGGATCTTCCTTGCCGTGGGATGTTCTGCACATTTGGTGTATGCTCATTAGAGATGCTGCAGCCAGCCTGCTGGGGACCAGTGGCTTGCTCTGACTGCTGGTACTGGGCAGGAGCAGGTATTTGCACTTATTTTTTGTAAGTAAAGGAAATCCTCTTTTGTTTTCATTAAACATTCTCTCTCTCTCTTTTCTCTCTCTCTCTCTCTCTCTCTCTCTCTCTCCCTCCCTCCCTCCCTTCCTCCCTCCTTGGTGTTTTCAAAGACACTTAGCACAATGTCTTCAAGAACTCTGAATTTAGAAAAACAAGAACCAGAAGAGGCCACCTCTGATTATAGCTCTTTAAATAC
The DNA here is from genome assembly GCA_004027185.1 of Glis glis. Classification (NCBI taxonomy): domain Eukaryota; kingdom Metazoa; phylum Chordata; class Mammalia; order Rodentia; family Gliridae; genus Glis; species Glis glis. The sequence continues at coordinate 6,356 of PVJS01017185.1, read as the reverse complement.
TCTCTGGAGGCAGAGAGGTGAAAGTGGCTGTGGTTACCTTTATGGAAATAAGGAGAGAAAAATGCCCCCCATTCACATAATATCTCAGTGAGAATCTTTCCTTACTGTGGGCACTGTGAGGTCTGGCCAGAGAAGACAGAGAACAAAGAAACCCAAGAAACAGCTCAAATGCAAAGAGAAATGCCCCTAACCATCCCCCTATCTCCCAGCCAAGGACTTCACCAAATTTGGCCGACTCCAAGCCCACCAATCGGCGGGATACAGGACTGTTCCTGACTCTCCCTCCCTTCCTAACTCCATACAAAGCCCCAAGTCTGTAAGGAGGCGGGCTTTTAACTCTCATGGGTTCTCTCCCAGGTCAGTTGCTCCCTCCAGGCTTTTACCCCAAGTAAAGCCTGTTCCTTGCTGTTGAGCCATGTCCCTTTATCCCTAGATTTTCCTAACACTTATTTGTAACTAACCTTTGTTTAATTTAGAATTCTCCCAGTGATCCCTCCACACTACTGCCACGACAGTTTTTAAAACTTGTACTTTTTTGCTGAGAATTCTTTGACTCTACAAAGCCTTAGAGATGAAGTACTTAGAAAAAAACATGAAAGCATTTTAGAGATCAGAGCTCCACCTTTTTTTCTTCTTTCCAGATTTTCTCTTACTACCACTGTCCACACTCTCTCCATTGGCGATGTTCTGAATCACTTCCTGTTGTCTAAAGGGCTTTGCTTTCTTTGCCTTCTGATGACGGCTGCTGCTGACGGCCGCTCCTTCTCTGCTTGGAATGCTCTTTTCCTCGGCTGGGTTTTGTCTGTCAGGGTGCAGTTTAGGTGTCACTCTCCAAGGGAAGTGTTTTCTGTGCTTTTCCTGCTCCTAGCTCCAGCCGCAGCAGATACGTCTCTCATGCGTGCCCACAGATTCACAAGCGCATCTTTATCTTCTGTATTCTCCTTGTTCGTTTTCTTATCTGACTCCTCCAGTCCCTGTTGGGATAGGAACTCTTCCCCTTTTATCTTTGAACCCTCATCTTTTAATACTTAAAAATATGTATTGCACATAAATGAAAAGATAGAGTATCAGAAATTATTCTGTTAGCGGGGCTCAGTGGCACACTCCTATAACCCAGTACTGGGGAGATTGAGACAGGAGGGTTGCAGATTCCAAGCCAATGAGATACTGTTTCAAAATAAAATAAATGAAAAGGGCTGGGATATAGCTCAGTATTAGAACACCCCTGGGTTCAATCCCCAATACTGCAGGAAAATAAAAGAGATTTTGTTAAGTAATGAATAATCAACCAAAGTAATCACAAGTGAATCTTTGTCATTTGTAGACATGGAATATTGCAGTTGTGCTGGCATATATTAAAAACTCAATAGATGGTGGTTATTAAAATGTTATCATTCAATGATAGTTTTTCTTTAGGTATAACTATCTTGGATAAAATAACCTTCACAGAGGTAAAAAAAATAGAAGTTTACATTGTTAAAGGAAGAATAAAAAACAGATGTCAGAAATCTGGGTTCTATCTTTCTCCTGTCACTATTTTAACTTTGTAATTTTGGATAAGTTAAGTTTTTGGTTCAGTGTTCATAGCTGTTAAATAGGAGAGTCAGGGAGATACTTGGGGATGGGTACTCTCTATGGTTACTTTCAGCTTTAAAATTTCATGATTTTACATGAAAACAACAGATTCAATTTAATTTATATTGTTACTTATTAACAACGGTGATTAAAATGTTGTTTGAGGAATGATGATTAATTCAAGTGTGGTTTAGAGATTTGCTTTATTCAGGAACATAATTACCAGGATGGTGGAGAGGCACACAGAATAAGAACTATTTATAAAATTAATTCAATCACCATGTAATAACTAAATTATTCCCATGCTCAGTGCTATGTTCACAGAGGGTGTTCAATAAATATTAAGTGAATGACTGGTGTGATGTCTTAAATAGGCTTGATTGACCAATTAATCACAATTAAATCTACTAAAGCAATTGGGTGCAGCTCCATTTTGGCAAAAAAGAAGAGATATTTGCCAATTCAGTTGGCTGCCTTTTTATTACTTCACTTGTGTTTTAAGACATCTCATAATTCAAGTGGACAAGAAATAACACTTTTCTTAAAGTCAATCTAATTTTGACAGCAAGTGCTGATAATGCTTGTCAAAAGGACAAATGGGACCCATCGGGGCTGTCCCTACTAAGAGAAATAGACAGTTCTCAGGGTGTTGGGCCCAGGAAAGACCCTTTGCCTAATACTCAACAGTCTACCCCTATCACCAAGGATTGTGTTGGTCACGTGGTATCTCCAGTACCCTGACTGTAATTTTTGTACATACTTGAGGAAGAGGGCTTTTTGAAGTTGGGAAAGCAGGCAGCCATAGTTCTGAGTTCTTGCCACCTCCCAATGTGGTGCTGGAATCAAGGTGTAGGTCTTCTGATTTCCCAGCCCAAGAATTTCTCCAAGAATCCCTTAGAACCAATTCAAATGATTCTCTCAGATGCACTAGCTCTGGCTCTTCAGATAATCCTGAAGATAATTTAGAATGATCCTTCGAGTGAATTTAAGTCTTGAACAATACAAAAAAAGAAGTGAAATTAAAAGTTAGTCCTACTTTTTACCCTGCCTCAACCCTCCTCCTGGCAAGGCTAACACCTGCATTCTATCTGCCTAAATGAGAGAAGGAAAGTACTGGGAGGCAAACACAAATAAATACCTTATACAATGCTTCTGCCACATGAGGTGTGTATCCTCTCTCACCCTCTCTACAACCCATGGTGACGTTTGTTCAAGGTATTTTTCAAAATTGTTTTACCTTGGCTTCATATTTTCAGGATCATTTTGGACAAGGAACTCTGAAAAATGCCTGGGGACATTAACCCAAATGTATGCATCCAGATGTGTCTTATCTTAATATTACAGTTAGTTCTTTTATTTACGTAATACTTTACCAAGCACTTGCGCACCATATATGAATTGGTTACTGCAATAGGTTGAATGAGAGCATTATTAATAGTACCACTAATACTTTTTGCAATAAGATAAATGCATAACAAAAATGCTAAATGACTTTGCATTCAGGTGCAGACACAGGATTGGGATTTTCAGATTCTGGCTCAACCTCCTCCACCTCTGTTATTCATCTTGCCGCAAAGAGTTATGGCTCACTTGCAGGAGAAATTGAATGAGCTCAGCTGTCAGTATACGAGCAACTAAATTTTACTTGACTGGAGATAATAGGAAACACCATTTCTTAGACACTGAGAGACACAAAGGCTACAAGAGCCAAACAAAGGCAATCGGCTGATAGACTAGGATGCAAAGTTCCTCTTCCTCATATTCATCTTTGTCATCTTCGCACTCCCTGCAGGAATTAGCTTGTTATGAGCTTCTTTTGTTGTTTGTGTTTGTTTTCTAACACCTTGAAGGTCCAAACTGTGGAAGAAATCATAAGGAAAGCTCATAAACAAGTAAGCTGGCCTGTAAGCCTTAAAGCATACACACCCAAATGTTAGACCCACAAACATATCCCCAGGTTAAAATATTAACATTAACTCCACATTTGTGGAGTCTTGATTTGTTCCCAAAGCATCCCATTGGAAGTATATCATGTCTGTCTTATATCTGTCAGAATTCTTATTTGGTTTCAGAAAGGAAGTAAGTTTTAAGGTTCTACCTATTGAATGTACTTCCCGGTCTCTAAGCAGTTAGAAAATACGTACTTATAATATATTTTGTACAATGCTTTCATTCCTTAAAACAAGATGCTTTACACTTGATTGGATTATATTCTGATAACAGCCAGATACATGTTTAGGCCTAAGGGCTGAGTTGTTCTTAGGTTCCTCATCCATAGGTTCTAGACCAGCTGCCATATTGCACCTAACCTACCCTGGAATCTCCATTACACCTTGTTGGCATATCTGGGTCTTTCCTGGATTTCCTGGAGATCTTTGCAATCAGGTTAAAAATAATATAGCTTACATACCCATACACATATAAAGAAACTAAGGGGTATAAACATATCATTAAATGCTACATAAAATATATATATATATATATATACACACAAGGGGACACTGCCAGGGAAAGGAGGCACGGTGCAGCCCACCCTCAGTGTCTTGTGTGCTCATTCTTCCTAGATATTTTGCCATTGCTATATATATTGCCACATATATATATATATATATATATATATATATATATATATATAACATTAAGTCAGTGGCCCAAGTGGGAATCCAATCACATGATGTTTTTTCCCTTCTATCCATCTACCTCTTTCACTTTGGATGAAAGAAGAGAGTAAGAATTCTTTCTGTACTGAGTCCTCCTCAGGGACTTATTTCAGGTGATCTCCTTTCAACATTTGAGTATCCAAGGTTACAGAAAAATATATTCAGATGGCAATTTATGTTTTGCTTTCTTTGCTATAGTAAAAGCAAGCAATAAAAAAAGGGGCTATCTGTGCTTTGTTCTCCTCATTTTCCCTCTGCCATACCAACAGGTAGAACCTTTGTATTTTGTTATCTCAAAGGGTTTTTTTTTCACAGGACTATCATCTTTGCTTTCATGAAAGTCCAAATTAATTGAAGTGCTCCTGGTAAGAAGACAGAGGACCTCCTCCTCTGGAGAGACAAGAGAGCAAGAGAGGGAATGATGCTTGAGGCTAGGCATAGATTGGTGTTTGGATGCAATACTTTGGGGCAATGGCAAAATATCTAGGAAGAATGAGCACACAAGACACTGAGGGTGGGCTGCACCGTGCCTCCTTTCCCTGGCAGTGTCCCCTCGTCTAATAACAGCATAGAAGTAGGAGAGTCACTGGACATGACAGAATCACGTGGGTTTGAGTGATGAGTTCATGAGGGTTATCTGTATACATTGAAACTATATGCTTAATATTTTGCTCACTAGAAGCTGCCTCAATCATTTGGAATCTTCTAGAAAGACTGATGTGAACTTTACCTTCAGGACAGCAAGAAGCAGGTATAAACTTTCTCACATGCTTCTATATATAGCTGCAAATTCATATCTGCTCTACTATGCAGCACCTCCAAGGCTGGCAAGGGACTTTATTCCCTCTGAAATGTGTGCCTGGCACACATGTTTTGTTCATAAAGTCTCAGAATCTGGTACTGATAGATACTTATTACTTCTAGAGGGGAGAAAAATTCATGGTACTTACATTAAAAATTTTTTTGTTTGCTCAAAACCAAGCATTTCTCTCTCCGTTGTCTATCCCTTGCAGAACAGAGAAGAAAACTGGAAGAGTGGTTAAAAATTTAAATTAAATAAAAGCAAAAATTCCCACTGTTTCTAAGAAATTAAATCACCATTCAGCAACTTTCACATTGGAGTTCTTCAATTCTGAAATACAGCTAACACGGCTGCAATTATTCTAAATTATAACTGTATACGCTAAAATTATTTTTAAATAAATGTTGTGGTTAATATTTTATAAAACAAAAAAATCTCTTTAATGTTGAGGGAAGCAAGTCTTTATGGTGTATAGTTGTTTTTCAAGAGATCTACCATTATCTGGGTGTGGTAGCACAAGCCTGGAATTCCCTTATTTTGGAGGCTGAGACAGGAATATCATAGGTTAGAGATCAGCCTCAGTAATTTAGGGAGACTCTCAGCAGCCTAGCAAGACCCAATTTCAAAACAACAACAATAAATAAATAAAAAGGGCTGGGGGTGTAGCTAGGAGGTAGAATGCCCCTGCATTCAATCCAAGTAAAACCACCACCATAACAAAAAGATAGACAATGTGTAATAAGGATTGTGATTATCATCTTTATTAGAGTGATAAAAATCCAAGGTGAACCTGGGTCCTTGGGTTTCTCAGTATGGCTTCCTATGACAAGTATCCTCATCCCAGGAAAGAACAGACTATGGTGTTATCCTAGACTATTGAGAACATGACAGTGAGTATTTGGCAGGCTCTTTGATCTTCTTCCCTTTACCAGAACCAAAGCTCATGCCAGTGGGGGATGGAAGGCGCTAAAGCAAGGTCCATTTCCAACTGAGGCTTAAGAAGTGATTTCAAGAACAGTGGAGAGGTCAAAACCTGCTTTTATTAATAAAACCTCAGGTCACCTTTGAAAATCTCCGCATCTCCTGCTTACAGCCCAAGGCACCCAATATGATCCACCTTCAGTCTATTTCTTGTACCACTCTCCTCAGTTCATTTATTGAACAAATAAATTGATGACCAAAGGCCTAATCAAATGACCTAATGTTTTCTTGCTGATCGCTGAAACTATAAAAGGAAAAAGAAGAAATTTCTAACTGAAAACAGTCAGATTGACCTGTTATGGGAAATTCATTTTTTGTAGTTATGAATAATAAGTCAA
>PVJS01017184.1:0-36496 GCA_004027185.1 Glis glis | reverse complement strand
CCAAAAAAAAAAAAAAAGAGAGAGAGAGACACACTGTCTGCCGCCCCAACTCAAACCCAGATAGCTGGGCTCCATTCTTGCATACTGGCCGCTATACTATTGTCATTATTTTGACTTTGTCATATTTTGTGCTAATACTGAGTGTCAAACCTTTTTTTAAGTTTTACTGTTTAAAATTTTTAATTATATATTTTTATTGTGGTAAAAAACACATATGATCTACCCTCTTAATACATTTTAAGTGAACACTGTATTATTGTTAACCATAAGCACAATGTGTACAGCAGATCTCTAGAATTCTTTTTTATCTTGTATGATTGAACTGCTACCCATTTAACAGTAACTTCCCATCTTCCCCTACCCCCCAGCAATCACCATTTTACTTTTTGTTTCTATGAATTTATCTGATTTAGATACCTCTTATAAGTAGAATCATGCAGTATTTTTCTTCTATGACTGGCTTATTTTACTTAGTATAATGTACTCAAGGTTCATCCTTATTGTACCATATGACAGGATTTCCTTTTTTGATGGCTAAATAACATGCTATTGTATATGTAAAACACATTTTCTTTATCATTTTATTCACTGATGGATGTTTAGGTTGTTTCTACCTCTTGACTGTTGTAAATCATGCTACAGTGATCATGGGAGTGCAAATACTTCTTTTAGATCTTGTTTTGACTTCTTTTGGATAAGTACTCAACAGTGGGGTTGCAGGATAATATGGTATTTCTAATTTTTTTAATTTTTATTTATTTATTTATTTTTGCGGTACCAGGGATTGAATGCAGGGGCGTTCTACCTCCGCGCTACATCCCCGGCCCTATTTTTTATACTTTATTTTGAAACCGGGTCTCACGAAGTTGCGGAGGGCCTCACTAAGGAGAGAGAGAGAGAAAAAAAAAAAAAAACGGAGAGAGAGAGCTACAGAGCTGAGGCTGGCCGTGGACCCGGATCCTCCGGTCTCCGCCTCCCAAAGTACTGGGATTACAAGCGTGTGCCACATGCCCGGCGTATTTTTTATTTTTTGAGGAACCTTCATGCTATGTTTCATAGTTATTGCACCATTTTGCATTTTCATTAACAGTGAGCAGTTGTTAAAATTACTCCACATCCTTGCCAACACTTGTTACTTTCTGTTTTTTTAAAAAATAGTAGCCATCACAATGGGTATGAGGTGATACCTCATTGTGGTTTTGATTTGCATTTCCCTATTGATTAGAGATGATGAGCATCTTTTCATATATCTGTTTGCCATTTTTATGCCTTCTTGGAGAAATATCTATTCAAGTCCTTTGCTCAGCTTTTGATTGGGGTGCTTAGGTTTTTTTCTGTTGACTTACAGGAGTTTCTTATATATTTTGGAGGTTAACCCCTTATCAGATATTTGGTTTGCAAATATTTTCTTACATTTTAAAGGTTGCATTTTTATTCTGTTGACTGTTTCCTTTGTTGTACAGAATCTTTTTAGTTTGATATAGTCCTACTTGTCAATTTTTCCCTTGTTGGCTGTGTTTTTGGTGTCACCCCCAAGAAACCATTCAAGACCAGTGTGATATAGCTTTTCACTTGTGTTTCTTGTAGGAATTATATAGTTTCAGGCCTTACGTTTAAGTGTTTAATACATTGAAGTTAATATTTGTATATGATATAAGATAAGGTTCCAATTTCATTGTTTTTCATGTGGGTGTTCAGTTTTCCCACCACTGTTTAGAGACCATCCATTGTGTAGTTTGGACACCCTTGTCAAAAATCATATACTTTTATTTCTTTACCATCAGTTTCTGAGGATTGGTTCTTTGTTTGAGCCATGTTTTCCTGTGTCCTTGTGTGTCTCTTAACTTTGTGTTTGGAGCAGCTCATTTGAAAAAAACAGGCACTTCTCTCAGTCTTTATGAAGTGACTTTGTGCAGGGGCAGAATATCACCAATCAGCCTGGATAAGATTCTAGGGAACTCTGAAACTTTTTGGGGGGATTGGGACTTCTCTGGGCCTGTGCATACAATGTCTCTATTAGAAAGGGTTGCCAGTTTCTTTTTCAGGAGGTGGCTTCTTTTGGGTCTGTCCAGGCATTATAGATTCTGTGGTTCTATAGTAGCAGGCCTCTTCAATCTCCACTGTCCCGTTGCCAACTAGATATCCAAAGTATGCTCAGTCCTCATCAGTACCCTGGCACAAAACAGATAGATACTGGTCTCTCGGGCAATCCTCCAGAGAGCCACAATGCTTAGTGTACATTTTATTCCTCTCCCTCCCTCCTGAGCGAGAACTCTCAAGTTGCATGCCTTCTGTTGGTCATGCAGAGCCATTCCAGCCACAGCAAATTGTCCCCATTTTTCTTTGTTTTCAGCAGCCCCCTGGTATCCAAATAATGCTGGTTCTGTTAGCATTCCAAATAAAGTGAGACAAAAAACAGTTCCTTGGGCAGCCTTCTTAAAATCAAGAATGTTGAGTACACACCCCACTCTTCTTTACCCAAGGGAGAAGTTGTGATCTGGAATGTTCTCTCCTGACATTGAGCTTTGTCAACTTGAGTGAGGGGCTAGTGTGGGTAAAGTGAAATTCTTGTTCTTTCCTGTTTCAATGTGGCTGTTCTTGGCTTTGTGCCCTCCTACTGCGGTGCAACTTTTTAACTATACTCTAGAATTCTCATAAAGGTGTTTTAGTCTGTATATCATGTTTAAATTGGTGTTTCTGTCGGGGAATAAGGGCTGGGGCTTCCTATCCTGCCCTTTTGTTGATGTTACCCCAGACTTCCTTTCTATTAAACTTTTTATTTTGAGATAATTTTAGTGTCATGTCAGTTGTAAAAGTTAATATAAAGATGTCCTATGTATACTTTGCCTAGTTTACTTATGACAACATCTTGCAAAACCATATAATTCAATATCAAAACTAAGATATTGACACAGACAAGATATAGTATAGTTCCATCACCACAAAGATCTTACATATTGCCCTGTTGTAACCATACCCTCTTCTGCCCCCAACCCTCAACTCCTGGCAATCATAATCTGTTTTCCATGTCTATGATTTTGTCATTTCAAGAATGTTGTAAAAATGGAATCATACAGTGGTATGTGGCCTTTTGGGATTTTTTTTTAATTTTTCATGAAGCATACATAATTCTCTGTAGATTCATCCAGATTGTTGAATGTGGCTGTATTAGTCATCATTTTCACGGTTATAATCTAAAAGACTGATCTTGTAACATAGAGGAAGGAAGACTTATTTGCTCATAGTTTTCCTTGGCGATATTGGGGTTCAGTTCATGTGAGGCCAGGCACCACAGATCTCAGGCCATGGCAGCTGCTGGAAGTGGAGAGGGGAAGAGTCCAAGACTTTGCTCCTCACATCATGGAGACAGGAGGCAAGAGAGAGTGAGGGGAGGAGGAACCATATATATTCCTCAAGACCGCACCCCCAGGGACCCACCTTCTCCAGCCACACCAAATCCACAGCTGAGATTACAATTATCATGACTTAACTATATTAACCCTGAATATTAATAAATGAGCTCTTTAGGGGATATTTTATATCTAACTGTAACAGTGGCACTGTTGCTCTTTTTTTTGTGTGTGTGGTACTGGGGATTGAACCCAGGGGCGTTCTACCTCTGAGCTACACCTGCGGCCTATTTTTTATTTTTTATTTTGAAACCGGGTCTCACTAAGTTGCGGAGGGCTTCACTAAGTATCTGATGCTGGCCGCGAACCCATATCCTCCGGTCTCAGCCTCCCAAGTACTGGGATTATAAGCGCACGCCACCACGCCCGGCATTGTTGTTCTATTTTATTCTTTAGTATTCTATTATATGGGATAGTCTAACCATTCATCCATTGAAAGATATCAGGTTGTTTTCAGTTTGGGAGCTATCACAAATAAAACCGCTATACTAATATTAATACACAGATTTTTGTGTGAACTTGGTTTCATGTCTGTGTTGTAGTTGCCTGGGCTTTCTCTGACACTACCACATTAGGGAAGATGGGGCCTCAGTATAGCTTTGTGAGGGTGGAAGTCCCCCTCTGCCTTTGGTGGCATGAGTAAGAGTGGCACAGCAGTTTTTTCCTGTGGTTTTAGTTGGAATAAAGTGGGTTTAATCTAAATTTTCTGTCTTGCTAGTCTCCCCTATCTTGGTCCTAAACATTGAATTTGTTATTTTTACAAGACAGTTTTAAAATTAGATAAGCACTTAATATTTGTACAGTTCTAATTAGTTTTTATCTGTAGTATTGTGGAATATTTCATACATTTTTGAGCAATATATAGACTAATCTGTAATAAATTGTTGAATCTGAATTAGATAATATAAAGAGAGTTGAAAGAGTATTATATGGACTAACTTCTTTTATCCTAAAGCTGTTCTTAAATTTTTGTTATGCTAATGTAGTATTTGAGGTTATTGTCTTGCCATGACTAAAACAATGAAAATGGCCAAGCACATTTTTTGACATCTCCCAAAGGATGGTTTCACAGTGAGACTTTAAAAATAAGTAATTTTCCCCTGGTGCTCTTCTCTATCTTTTATATTACTATACATCTTTTCTGTTTCTGCTGAGCCTAGAAAATAGGTCTAAAATGAAGAGAGGAAACACCTCATTTTAAATTCAGTGTTTTGACAACTTCTCTTATCATGGTATTAGAATATTTCAAGAATATAGATGCACAGGACTTCCTGAGTATATCGATGTAGAGAACAGACGTTCCTGTTTTTGTTTTTGTTTAATAGTTAGAAGGGTAGTTGCATGTGCTGACCCTATAGCCAGATGCCTGGGTACCAGTTCCAACACCTGCCACTTACCAGCTGTGACTTTCAGCAGGTCACACAACCTTTCTATGCCTTGTGGCCTTCAACTATAAAGTGGGGGTAATATTAGTCCTCACTTCATAGGGTCATCGTGAGGCTTTCTGAGCTAATATATATGCAAAGAACTTGAAATAAGCCAGAGATCTAGTAAGGACCGTTTGAGTTTTAGCTATAATTAGTATTGCGGTTAGTGTTTGAGCTGCTTGAAGGTATTGACTAGGAAGAAGTACTTGATATCCCAGCAGAGGAACGCTGTGGTGCAATATTTGGAGGTTGTTGTGGTGGACATTTAAGTGTGTTTCTTCCTTCTGATGTCATATGGTAGGCTTATATAATTCATTTTAAGTCTTACCATTTGAAGGAAATAAACTCTAATGGAGTTGTTTTTTGTAGAGAAAAAATGAACAATGAGAATGTTCTTCATCTTACACGCCACATTTTTATTCCATTTTTAAAAAGTAATAATTGAAGATAACTCATTTTCCTTCCAAGCTGCTTTCAAACTTCATTTTTACTGCAACAGTTTTGTCTTTCTCAGTAGAAATACTTATAGTTCTGTCTTCATTGAAAAATATTGAGCCTTGAAAAAAGTGTACTTCTTGGAAATGCCTAAATCCTCAATTAGCTACCTAAACTGTACTTAGTCTGAATCACATGAAAGGGATACTGACCTGGTAAAGTCTATTTCATATGGTTTTCTCCTCATCTTTTTTTTTTTTTTTCCGGTACTGAGGATTGAACCCAGGGGCGTTCTACCTCCGAGCTACACCCCCAGCCCTATTTTTTATTCTTTATTTTGAAACAGGGTCTCACTAAGTTGTGGAGGGCCTCACTAAGTAGCTGAGGCTGGCCGTAAACCCGGATCCTCCGGTCTGGTTTACTGGCCTCCCCAGTACTGGGATTACAAGTGTGCGCCACCACGCCTGGCTCTTCTCATCTTTAACCTGTAGTTTTGTTCTATTTGAAAACTGCTCCTAATTATAGAAATATGCTCAGTATGTCTTCAGTGTTTTTGGGTGGTGATGACTGTCAATCCCTTTGTGTTTCCAATGTAATCTTTAGATTGTCTTCCCAGAAAGATACACATTAGTGTGTATGACCAGAGTTTACAGTTTATTAGTCTCCTAACGTCCACCCATGGATCTCATTAGGGGACCTTGGATCCCTGTTGAAAACCCCTGTGCCAGACTTATTCTTTGATTTGTATCACTCATTTTGCACTCAGGACTTTCTTGTTAAAGAAAGTTTCTGACAAAAGTGTAAGTCATTCTCCTAGTGTAAGCTAAAAAAAAAATGAAATGAACAGTGAATTTATTTATCAACCCAGGTTATCCTTTGTCATTAGACACTTAATATTTTTCTCTTTTAAAGAAAAAATAACATTTCAACCCTGGTTTCAAAACTCTGATTAGCTCCTTTACTGGCTAAACTTATGTACATTTACTTAATAGAATAAGCATTCCATCTGGGCATGATGGTACATGCTTGTAATCCCAGTACTTAGGAGGCTGAGACAGGAGGATCTCAGGTTCAAGGCCAGGCTCAACAGCTTAGCAAGGCACTCCGCAACTTAGTGAGACTCTGTTTCAAAAGAAAATATAAAATAGGGCTGGGGGTGTAGCTCAGAGGTAGAACGCCCCTGGGTTCAATCCCCAGTACCACCACCAAAAAAAAAAAAAAAAAGAACAAGCTTTCCAAAGGTATTTCCTAGTTCATTACAAAAATTCAGTAAACTTTTAGTACTGTTATTATTATTTGGTTTTAGCTGTTTTGTTTGTGGTGCTGGAGACTGAACCCAGGTCCTCGCACATGCTATGCAAGCATTCTACAATTAAACTACATCCCAGCCCTTGTTTTCAGTTTTCAAGGAAAGTTTATCATTCACTGTTCCTTCTATCTCGCTCCCCTTGCACAAGGGCATCTCTCTGAGCTGCTGTGTCACCGTGTCCTGGTAGGCCTCTGCCCGGGGACTCTGCCTTTTGTGGGTCAGGACCAGACTAAGTGCATTTCCCCCCTAGTACTGTGCTCATTAAAAGTTCTTTGTCAATAATTTTATTCATGAGCATTCACCAAATTGATAACTCTTTATGCACATCATTACTTTAAGTCTAGGAAAAAGGAAATAAAAAGGACCGATAAAATGTACAAATTAACAAAATCAGTGCTTTCATCCAACTCTTAAGGGCAAAAACAAGGTTAATTTTCACCGCTGATTTAAGGTATTTTTTTTTAATTTCTTGTTTTTATTTTAAGGTATGCTTTTTTAACACATTAAAACACATTATTTTATTCATTCATCCATTTAATGTTGCTTTTTTTAGCTTTACCTTACAAGGTGATTCTAAAACTGACTTTTACAAAGAAACTTCTAAAAAAAAAAGTGCCTGTTTGTTGTTTTTCATTGTATTGTTCTTAGTGAACATTGTCCTTTCCTTAGTTTAACTTTCATAAGAATTTTCTTCAAAATTTTCAGTATTGATTTTTGATTCCAGAAATAGTGTATATGTGGCTTAAAATTAGGCAGAACTAAGGATCCAGGGGCTTTGACTGGAAGACCAGTTTGGCAATGAGCTGTATGGAAAGAAGAGGCGGACTCCTGTCCAATACCACCTGTTCCATTAGATTCGAACATCAGGGAAACAGGAAGAGGACATTTCTACAGCTTGTGTTTCAGTCAGCATCCTCACTGCAGTAACACACAACACTGGACACCACCACTTCGAAGAAGGAAGATTTCTTTGCCACAGTTCTGGAGATATCAGGGGTTTGGTCCATGCTGGTTACATCTTCATAGCTCAGGGCATGGTGGCAGGAGGGAGGGAGGAAGAGAGGGAGGGAGGGAGGAAGGGAGGAAGGGAGAGAGAGAGAGAGAGAGAGAGAGAGAGAGAGAGGAGAGGAGAGGCGGACGAAGAAGAAGAAGAGGAAGAGGAGGAGGAGAAGAGAGGAGAGAGAGAATGGGCTATGCTCTCACATCATGGAAGCCAGAAGCAGGAGAGCACAAGCAAGGGAATTCAAGGCCACAAGCCCAATCCCCAAGGCCACAATACCAGTGACCCACTTCCTCCAGCCATACTCCATCTGCCGAGGTTACCACCCTATAAACCCATTATAATGGATTCATCCACTGATGAGCTTACAGCCATCATGGTTAATTAGATCAACACTGAGCATTAATACACGAGCTCTTCAGGGAACGTGCTATATCCAACCCATGACAGCTCGCATCAGCCTAGCAGCTAAAGAGCATTCCCAGGATGCATTCTGTCTGACTTATGACCTCCAGGGGCTTGCTCATGGTGGTTCAGTGGGCTCTTCCTTGGGCCACATGTACCCTCACCTAATACTTGGTCTCAGACTTCTCCTGGGAAAGAACGGGGTCCCTGCCATGAGGCGCACGCTGCCAGAGGCTGAGGACCCAATCTAGGCAAACCTCAGACAAGGAGTTTACGTCCTGGGTGTTCAGCCCCATGTGCTGAGAGCTGGCTGGACATTGTGCTTACTTTCCTGTCTGTCTTTTTAGGAGGCCATGTGCTGTGAGGGTTAAGTGTCCAGTTCTAGAGATAGATAGACTGCTGAGAGTAACATTTTGGCATTGCTGCCTATTACCTGTACCCCCTTGGGTGAGTTGCCTAACATCTCCATGCTTCAGTTTTTTCATCTCTGATGTAGAAGAATAATAATGCCCAACTGGTGGGGTGGCTGTGGGAATTAAATGAATAGTGCAAGTCCTGCTAGAACAGTGCCGGCTTTATGTCTGCAGGATAGCTGTATACAGTGGTTACAAACTGACAATATCAAGGTGGGAGTGTCAAGGCAAAATCAGAAACAGAAGATAGATGGTGGGAGAATGGGTTCAGGACCTCTTCAGATAAGGGCTGAATATATGGGATGTAACAAGCCTGAGCAGGAGAATGCAATGTTTAGTTAAGGTCCATGAGCAAAACCGAGGTCAGAGAAGGCACGGACTTAAGGTAGTTACATGAGAGAGAGCTTATTCCAAACAGTGATCAAGTAGAGGAGGGTAAGAAATTATTGTAGAGTGTCAGTGACTATTTAGAGTAGCTGAAACCTGTTCTGATAGAAATGTGGAAAAGCAGGTTTAGCCATTCCTTCCTAATAGAAATATAAGTTGTTATAGTTTTTTTGGGAGACCTAATTGGCAAAATAAGTTAAAGGTCTTTAAATATGTATACCCTAAATTACTCTTTGATTCTACTTTTATGTCTTTATACTATTGAAAAGCAATTTAAATTTACAACAGGAAGAAACTAAATAGATTATGACCAATCCATACACTGTTCCTGCTATTTAAGTTGAAAATCATTCAGAAGTTCACCAGACCTCATAAATCCACGTGTCTTTTACACTATTTCTGTGACCATTCTACTAGTTGAACTCCATATAAAGGAGTCTTCTTTATTCATAAAGAAAAGTTAACTCAGCCTTTGCTGTCCAATAGGGGAACCTAAACTCTGCATGATTCTTAACGCTGTGACATAATGCCTCTCTTGAGTTTTGAGAGAGCATTTTTGTTGCTTTATGGTATTGCTATTGCTGCTGTCTGATAACAATACTGAAGTAATGTTAAGCGTCCTGATTTCTTAAATTGAGTATACAAGTTAGAGTCATAGCATATAAATAAGAATTATATTTGATATATATGCAGATAATAAAAATTTAGTAATAATATGCATGACATTTTACTTATCAAATTGACAATTTTTTACAACTTTAATTGAAATATAATAAACTGCACAAAGCGTAGTTTGATCATTTTTGACATGTTTATAAACCTGTGAAGTGAACATTTCCATCTCCCCAGAAGTTTCCTCTTTCCCTTTTATAATTTGTCACTCCTGCCAGCCCCATTCCCAGGCAGCCACTGTCCTGCTTTCTGTCACTGTTAATAAGTGGAAAGGATTTTTTAATTATAATATTCAATACCAAAATAGGAAACAAGTTACTTTTATGTGTTTCTGTGGGCTTGTGAAATTGGTACAACTTCTTTGGAGGGCAGTTTGGTAGTGTCAAAAAATTTAAAATGTGAATGCTTTTGAATTAGCAATTCTGCCTCCAACTTAAAGGAAATAAATTTTCATATGAATAAGGATTTAATTACAAACATTTTCATCATTGTGTTTATAATTACAAAACTTGGAAACAAATTAGATATTCAACATTATGGAGTTGTATTTTCTTCCTTTTTCCCTCCCTTACAAGCTGGGGATTGAACTCAGGGTCTTGTGCATGCTAAACACTCTATCCCCCCCGCCCCCAGCTATACCCTAGCCTTGGAATCGTTTAAAGAGACAATTCATGTAATGAAACATTACACTTCTAAGATTAGTAGAGAAGTATATATTTTTTGTAAATAAGAGGATTCATATGATATTCATGTGTTTTAACTTACAAGTTACAACAACTAAAACATGCATAGAAGCCAGGCGTGGTGGCGCACACTTGTAATCCCAGTACTTGGGAGGCTGAGACAGGAGGATCGCAGATTCACGGCCAGCCTCAGCTATTTAGTAAGGCCCTCCACAACTTAGTGAGACCCTGTTTCAAAATAAAGAATAAAAAATAGGGCTGGGGGTGGAGCTTGGAGGTAGAATGTCCCTGGGTTCAATCCCCAGTACCGCAAAAAAAAAAAAGCATAGATATTAAAAAGGACTAAAACATTATTTTAAAAGAAATTTCCTCTGATTGGGGAGATTTGTCTGTATTTTTTCCAGTGTATATGTTTTCTTTTAAAAAGTTTATTGGAATTTCTTCCTGATTATAAAAAGCAAGCACATATTAATGTATAGAACTTGAAAACTAACACACAGACAGAACTTTTAAAATAGGATTGATATTTTAAGCTATTAAAACTTTTTGTGTGTGTGGTACTGGGGATCGAATCCAGGGGCATTCCACCTCCGAGCTATACTCCCAACCCTATTTTTGTTTTATTTTTTTGTTTTGAAACAAGGTCTTGCTAGGTTGCTGAGACTTTTGCTACATTGCTGAGGCTGTCCTCAAACCTGTGATCCTCCTGTCTAAGCTTCCCAAATTTGGGATTACAGGCATACACCACTATGCCTGGCTATTAAAACTATTTTTAAAAAACACAAAACTTTTTTTTTTGTTCTTTAATGCCATCAGGATAAAGTCCCCTGGAACTTGCCCCCTTCTCTCCCCACTTTTACCTTTTATAGTTCCCAACTCCCTCTGGGGTTTCTTGGAACACAGATCCTTGTGGTCCCCTCCTTTCCTGCGCTATCCCTCAGCATTCAATTTGCTTCCTCTTTGGCTAGTTCTCTTCATTCCTTGAAATTTACTGCCAGTGTCATCGCCAGCAAGATTTTGCTGAGCTCCTAGTATTTTCTGCTTCCCATGCTCTCTGGACCCATCTGCAGTGACACTCCTACGACATTGTATTATCTCTTCACATTTTCCTCTTTCAGTAAGCTGACCATGACTTGAGGTCAGGATAGTATTGCTTGACTTAATATCTGGAACATAGCTGTAGCAACTGAACTGATAGATAGATAGATAGATAGATAGATGATAGATAGATAACAAACATGCACATGTGCACACATGTTCTCCGCTGAAGTCAGGAGAACAATTCATGAACAAAGTGAGAATTCCAACAAAGAGAATTTCAGACTTTAAAAAGTACCAGACAGCTGGGCGTGGTGGCGCACGCTTGTAATCCCAGTACTTTGGGAGGCAGAGACCGGAGGATCCGGGTTCGCAGCCAGCCTCAGCTATCTCTCTCTCTCTCCTTCCCTGTCTCTCTCTCTCTCTCTCTCTCTCTCTCTCTCTCTCTCTCTCTACTTAGTGAGGCCCTCCACAACTTCGTGAGACCCGGTTTCAAAATAAAGTATAAAAAAATAGGGCCGGGGGTGTAGCGCGGAGGTAGAACACCCTGTGTTCAATCCCCGGTACCGCAAAAAAAAAAAAAAAAAAAGTACCAGACAGAAATCATGGAGCTAAAGATTAAAATAACTAAACTGAAAAATCCATTGGAGAGATTTAACAGTACACAAGATTAAGCAGAAGAAAGGCCATTGGGAATTAGAGGAGAATGGGCTGGCCTCCAGCATTTCCCAAAATGTTAACTGTTATTAATGTTATGTGAAAAGCTTGGATGTAAAATAAACTTGGGAAGTTCTGGGTTAAACTAAGTTGAATATATTTCAGTTCCTCTTTTACTATGCTAGTGGTGCATTTTTAATTCCCCCAAAGGTGATATAATTTGCATCGTTTCCCATATTTATTTATCTTGGAACCCTTTTATTTGTGGACTGAACACATTTTGCGAAATGGACACTGCAGAGATGAGCAGCAGTGAAACCTTTTAGTGATTGTTACAGTCGCCCAGTGCGGAACATGGGAGGCTTGAGTCAGAAAGCTAATGATGGGAGGGTGAGGGAAGGGGGGTGAGCAAAGGAATTAAGTTGTGTCTCAGCTAAGATTTTCTGCAAAAGATGATTTGTGAACAATTGGAAGAGATAATATGATTTGAGAGCTGTTAATATTTGCTGAGAAGACATTAGAACAAGCTGTGTGAAATGTGGTTTGGAAGTTCCCTGAGACACATGGTAGTCAGAGTGCTCCTCTGATGTGTTTGAAGTCCATCAACTGATGACATAACCTTCGCCTCACTCCTTTTGCTCTCAGAACCTGTCCATGGCCTGGCTTGAAGAAGGGCACCAGGTGATGAAGGGCAAATTCTAGACGAGTTTGGCTGGACATGATCACTACGTGGCTATGGGCGAACCAGAGATGGTTGCCAGGAACATACATTGGGCAGTAAGCAGATAGATGGTGTTGTCATGATGAGCTAAGCAAGATAGGGATGGTGCTAATTTGGGGAAGATGTCCTGACACTTTCTGACATATTCATGAGTTAGAGTTGTCTTTGGGATAGTCATGTAGAGAGGAGAGAACCAGTAGGCCACTGGACATACAGATTTGTGTCTCTGAAGATGTTTGGAATGATCCTGCAATCCTCTTATCTTGATTGCTGCATATGTTGGGGGCTTTCCTCTCTTATGAGATATAAAAGATTGAATTGTAGGATATAGACACTGATATTCCCCATCTTCTCCCTCACTGTACTTCCACTTGTCAAGTTCCCTTGTCCCCTGCAGCTTCCCTACCACATGCAAGTTCCACTGAAGTCAGTTTTGTGGATTTTTTAAACTTCTGATTTTAGGACTATTGAAACCTGCATTATTCACCTCTAAGCAGAAGCCACAGATGCCTCTGTGGGTATGAAGAAGGCGTTTGCCTGGTGGTGTTTCTCATTTCTTTGTTACTTCACCAAGGGAAGCCATGGAGTGAATAATGCTATAACATGTTTCTGTTTCAGTTATTTTAAGTGTATTAACGGTGTTCCTTCGTTTTATTTATAGCTCCAAAAGGAATTCTTCATCTGTCTCCTGATGTTTATCAAGAGATGGAAGCCAGCCGCCACAAAGTAATCTCTGGCACTACTCTAGGCTATTTGTCACCCAAAGATATGAACCAACCTTCAAGCTCTTTCTTCAGTATATCTCCCACATCGAATAGTTCAGCCACAATTGCCAGGGAACTCCTTATGAATGGAACATCTCCTACAGCTGAAGCCATAGGTTTAAAAGGAAGTTCTCCTACTCCCCCTTGTTCTCCAGTACAACCTTCAAAACAACTGGAATATTTAGCAAGGATTCAAGGCTTTCAGGTATGAATTAAAAGCAAAAACAAAAACAAAAAGCAAAACAATTCATTAGCCCCAAATCCTTCATCTCTATCCATCAGAAGGCTCATTCTTGCCTGCTAACAGGGCCTATATGCCACTTACATTGTAAATTATTTAGAAACACAGAGGACAGAAAAAAAAAGAGACCCATATGCACATGCCTCATTTTCTCTTATTTTCTGTCTGTCTAGTAATTTTTTGGCTGCCTGGCTCTCCTCCATTTTCCTCCTTCTTTTTATAAAAACATTTTTCATACTCTGTTCTGTCTTCCAATTGGTCTTAACTGGGTGCATCTATCTCCTCACTCTGTCTTCCACAAACAGATTTTGCCTTCAGACATTTGGTATTAGCTTTTCACACTCACCTCTCCCTCTTAAAATTAGGGTTGAGTTTTTCTAATGATGATTTTGCTTTCATAGCAGCTTTGAATTTGGCACTCTATTGTAGTGATGATTCAGGTACACCATCCATGTACAACACCATAGAAGTCTGTTACTATAGGCATTAATTAAACATGGCATTTGAACAATAATGAAATGCTTTCTAGTTATTTGAGGCATTACAATGTGTATTTGTTTTACTGGGTCATGTTTTGAACCATCTAGGTGGTTGAGCACCTGCCTTTGATAGTACCAACAACTTTACTTCCATGGGTAGCCTGAACCAGCTTATGGTTTAACGTGTGTATGTGAATTTGGGGATGGAAACTCCCCTCCCCCATTTATTCTTTGTTCTTTCTGGGAAAAATAAACAAACATAAAACCAACACTCCTTTATGGATGTTTCAGAGCTTTTAAAAGAATTGTTAACTCCAGGAAGGGGAAAGATGCATGTCCTGATTTCTTAGTTGCCTTGAAAATCATGTACTGAACTGTAACTGCCAACTGACTGATGGACTGCAGCGTGCTCATGTATAGAAAGATGCTGCTCCCCAGACTCACTGTTTTCATCCCTCTTTCCATCTTAGTCTTTTTCCTTAAGACCCCAAACTGTAATTTCCTTTAGAAATGCTCTAGACGATATGTATTGTGTAGAATGATCATGTATTTATAAACATTTCACAAGTTTAGATTATAAATGAGAAAGAAGATCATGTGTTTTGGGGGGTATTTTGCATGTTTGTTTATTTTTTTCCTTCACAGAACCCTTCTGATTCTTTAAATCTATTGCCAGGTAGTTGTTAGTGTTTTTAATTGGACTATTAATATGAAATTAAAGAAGCTGTTACCAATTATTGGCTCTGTCATCTGAAATTTTAAATGCTTAATTTTAAGTTATAATTTTAGAATTTGTTTTTGTTGTTTAAGAATCACAATAAATCACTGTTTTAAAAAAAGACCTTGATTCACATAGTTAAAGTACTAGAAAAAAGCTAAGTAGTTTTTAGTTCTACCTATAATCTGCATAGAGTGAATTAGAAATAAACTGTGATGAAAAGAAATCCACTGCATATTTACAAATCTAGTCATTTAGAAATGTCTGAGAGTAATACCACATTTTTATAGAAATGCAGCACAAATTGCATTCAAGCTGTGAATTGAGTTTTGCTTGGAAATAGTACAATAGATGTAATGTTGTTGCCAGAAGAACCTAATTTTTTTTAAGTTTGTTTTTATTTGTTAGTTCTTGGCAATGACAACTAAAATTTTAACATATCTTCACTTTAACCAAAATGCAGCATCTGCTTCCCCCAGTTTCAGGCTAACTGCTTAGACCTCTTTTAAAAGCTTACACTGAGACAATATATTCTTATTTATTGACAAGTTAAACATTTCCAGTTCTGCATACTGTGATTTTTACATACTAATGAATATAAACATATGGTTTTAAAACATTGCTGTGCTTCTTTGGTTGAATGGGTTGGTATTGATGTGAGATACGTGTTGTTGAGGGATCACAGCCCACAGCTGGGAAGTGAACAAAGTCTCTGTGGGGAGTGGCTTAGTGTCTGTCACCTGCAGAGCTCATCCTCATGTCACCATAGAATGTTATTTGTGGTTAAGTCTTAAAGCCTATTTCTTTCTAGATGACTTTCTCAGATGTGTATACCTGGTAGAAAAACATGTAGATTGTTTCTGCTTCCTAAATATTTTAATTGGACTATAGATAGAAATGATAGGACCAACTTGTTATGGATTATATGCTTTTCTGTTACTTTTATTTCTGGAATTTAAAAACAATAAATTCTTTTTCTTTGTTTCCAGGTTAGTTCCTTTTTATTTTACTGCACAATGAGCAGATGTTATGGCTTATTGAATATTGTATAAACCCTTCTTTGGCCTTCCTTTGCCCATTAAAATTTAATTTAAGCCTCACCAAGCTATTGTATATGATGGCTATATTGTATTACCAAGTAAAAATATGTGAGTATATGGAAACCAAAGTTGTTTTAACTTTTAATTTTTATTACTTAATCTTTAATTGAAATTTACAAATTACAAAATGCTAGTTTGCTTATCAGAATGTAGGCATTAAGTTCACATCCTTTTGTTTAAATTTACAAAATGAGATTATTGTACAACTTAAGTTATTAACACGGCTGATTTCACAGAGCAGAAAGTGGCTGGACATTCTCAGTGATTCTTTTATTCTTGCTTGGACTCACCTAAAGATTTTTATCATTTTAGAAGCAAGTCCTTTGAATCTTTGTCATAAATGAATGTTTGATTCTTATAAGTTTTATCAAGTATATATTATCTTTTTTAAATTGAGCATTCATAGCTGATTATTGTTTTGTAGAAAAGTTTTATGTCAATGGTTCTGTGAACCTCAGATGTTATCTATCACAGTCAGTCTCTTTCTATAACTTCTACACATTTCAAAAATTCATTCAAGATTATAGTCATACCATCGTGTTTCAGGGTTTCTTGTTGTATACCTTGATACTCTTTAATTATAATACCACAGAGTTTAAAAATCATTCAGCTTTTTAAAGAAAATTATGGCAGAGATATCTTGAAATGTTGTGTATTTGAGTTAAGTATTGATTTATGTTTACCTTGTTGTAAGTTTTTTTTTTTTTTTTTTTTTTGCGGTTCCGGGGATTGAACCCAGGGGCGTTCTAACTCCACGCTACACCCCCGGCCCTATATTTTATACATTTTTATTTTGAAACCGGGTCTCATGAAGTTGCGGAGGGCTTCACTAAGTAGAGAGAGAGAGAGAGAGAGAGAGAGAGAGAGAGAGAGAGAGCTGAGGCTGACCGCAAACCCACATCCTCCGGTCTCCGCCTCCCAAAGTACTGGGATTACAAGCGTGTGCCAGCACGCCCGGCCCTTGTTGTAAGCTTTTACATCTTTGCTATGCTTTTTCATACTAATCATACTAGAAATATTTTTATAACCAGTAAAGATAAGCAGTTCCTTTGTTTAAATGTCATTAGAAAAATGATTAGATGGGAAATGAATGAATTATTTTAGTAAATTATCTTTTCTGGGTGGATTTAATTTCAATTTGGTATTCTGTATCTTTTGTATGACCATCGCACATTGAATGGTGTTATTTGTGAAACCTTCAGAGTAAAATATGACATACTAAGTTTTATTGTTCATAAATAATATGAAGAAGCACTTAGTTGGTGTTCTAGTTGAACCATATTATTTATTTTTCAAATTCAAGAAGTGTTTTATAGAGGGGCTTTCTATCATTGTTAGTTTTAGGTGGCGGTGCCATTTCTAGCAAGATGAGAATTTGTACTTAATACTGAATATGTCTCCTTTTGTGAAGTTTAATATGATATAGTAGGCTTCTTTTGTAGATACAGGCTTCTTTTAAGTATTTACTTTGAACAGTATGATTTTGGTATAGATTACATTGAGACGGGGTTGGGGGTAGGAGGGGAGAGGTGGCTGGGCCCCCGAGACTTGGAAAATCAACGCTTTTCCTTTCTCTTCTTTCTTATTTTCTTCATATTTTATGTTTATAATCCACATATGTATCATCAAAGTGGCCATTTGCAGATTCTTTTCTTAAGATGGGGTGTGTATTTTTTAAAAAGAGCAATTTTAAGTACGACTTTATAGATTACTAGTAGGAGAATATGAAGAAAGAAATAATTCATATACATATATACCCCATGTTTTTTCCCCATTTAAAAATTTTCCTTGAAACATAACTTATTGTGTCACTTCTGAGCCCAGATTTTCATTTGTTACACAAATGGTAGTATAGAATGAGAAGAAATTACTTAGATTCCAATGAAGAAAACATATTTGTGGGTTTGGAACCAGATCAGCAGATGCTGCTGTGATTTGCAGTTACTTCTGGAAAATCCCTCTGAATTTAGCCTCTACTACTTTCCAAAGACCCTGAAAAAATTAGGTATATATGTGAACTCTCTTAAAGGCTTGATCTTCCTATAGTGACCCTAAAACTTAGGTATGTTCTTTGAAGCTCAAGTTCATACAAACTAACCTATTATGTCAGGTGCCTTTAGACCTTACATGCTGGCCAAACCCCCAGGGGCATACAAACTACATATCACATAACTGTTCTTCCATAAGAACTGGTAGAATTATAGATCAGCTCATTTTGCTGAAATTTTAAATTCTAGAGAAAAAATTTACACTTGAAAGAAATCCTGATGCATATAAAAACATACTTTGACGAGTAACAGTAATACAGGTAAGAAACAAGCAGGCTTTAAGTAAAACAGTTCATTATTACTGCATTAACTATTCAGGACTAACCCCACCCTAAATTGCTGCAGTATTTAACTACAGAACTCAGAAGGACAAAGACACCCATCTTGAGCCTTGATACACCAATGCATTCATAGAAAGGCACATATGATGTTTCAAAAAAGTTAGTGTACAAGCATAGTAAGAGCCGTTCCTACCACAGAAACTTTGATGTAGATCTGAAATGAGCCACCATGGTGCAGAAAAAAATGGCTGTCATTATGTGTTCTCCCCAAGTAGAACTACCTGTAGCCTTTTCTATTTGTATCAGAAGAGATTTCAACTCAACATGAAAATTCAATTTGAATTATTTGAAAATCATATCTTTGAAGAAAGAATTATTTTTCATCTAAAGGTGGATTACATTTCCTTTTACTAGAACAGTATGGCAATGATGTGGTTTTTACTTAATGACATAAGATTAATTATAGTACCTACCAGGTGGCTGGCAGCCATGTACCTCAGCTCATTCCAAGTCATGTTGAAATGATTCCAGCATTGCCCTCCCCCCAACATTCAGCTAGCTGTATTTAAGGAGATTTTAGTTTAGTTTTTACAAATGACAGTGGCTAAAGTTTTGGATGTATGGTTCTCATCTCACCCAAGTCAACTCTTAAGAAAGGGAACAGTATGTAGAATACTGCATGTAAAGAATTTCTGCACTCTCAGAAAGAAAAAGAAAAAAGAAACACTGGTGCTAACACACCAGGGCAGGATTCATTTAGGAGATAAAGGGATAAACATGAGAAGGAAACTGACATTTATTGACTGACTCATTATATCAGCTAGTGAAGTAGGCATTACATACATGAACTCAGAAATACCCAGTGCAGTTATGCTTATAAATCTTTATACTATTGTATAATATTTGAAGGCTGGTCCCTGTAGTGTGTAGTGGTGGTTCATGGTCTTCTCGATACTGGTTTATTTTAATCATAGATTTTATGAATACATTTATTTCTGCCCTTAACTCTATGCACAGCTAAGTCTAAGCCATTCAAAGGTTTGATTCTTTTGTGCTGGAGTGGACTTTGAATTTTATTGTTTGTTTATTTATTTATTTTGCAGTTACTGGGGATTGAACCCAGGGGCATTCTACCTCTGAGCTACACCCCCAGCCCTATTTTTTATCCTTTATTTTGAAACAGGGTCTCACCAAGTTGCGGAGGGCCTCACTAAGTAGCTGAGGCTGGCCGCGAACCTGCGATCTTCCAGTCTCAGCCTCTCAAGTACTGGGATTACAAGTGTGCGCCACCACGCCTGGCTTGAATTTTATTCTAAGATAAAATTTTTAAGGCTACACACAAATAAAACATCCTATTTGTAATGTACTATACTTATTTTCCTATATGGGATTATTCATTGATTTTAAGCCCTGACTTATTTAAGGTTCTAGAAAGTTATGCCATCTTAACATAGTCACATTAAAAGGAGGTTTAACTGTCAGAGAAATGAATATGTGAAAACTTTCAAAGTGTTTTTATATGTATCATTTTTCTTAAATATAAAGAAAGTCCAGAATCAAGGCCATTGATTAAAACATTTGAGAAAACAAGTACTATTTCAGGAAAATAATATGAAGCTCACAGTTTAAACAACTCTTATAAAGGGATAGATAGTAATAACATTATGAACAGTTTTCAATAATTTTAAGTATGTAAGTAAAGAATTAGATGGATATGATATTAATCTGGCTAACATTCGTTTATTTGCTGTGGGGAAGTACTTACAAGTAGCATAGTAAGCACTGGGCACAGAAGGAGTGTCAGTCAAGGTAGAGACTGACAGGCAAGTAAAACCAATATTGAGAAGAAGATGAATTGCTACCACACATTAGCTCTATTTCTAGGTAGGGCTCAGTGTTCAAACATTACATAGCAATTTGATAAAACTATTAAGGATTTTTAGCATGTGACATGAAATAATGTGGGTCAATGTATAATGCCCACTCCACATACTGTGTTGTCATAGTAGGCGTAACCTTTATTTATTTATTTATTTATTTATTTATTTATTTATTTATTTTTGTGGTACTGGGGATTGAACCCAGGGGCATCTACCTCTGAGCTACATCCCCAGCCCGATTTTATTTATTTGGAAACAGGGTCTCACAAAATCGCAGAGGACCTTGCTAAATTGTCAAGGCTGGCTTCGAACTTCCGATCCTCCTATCGTAGCCTCCCAAGTCCTGGGATTACAAGTGTGCACCACCACACCTGGCTTAGGTGTAACCTTTATAAATGTTAACTTGAGATGTGGTTAGCCATGTCAAGAACCATGAATGGGAATAAACAGCTAACTGAAGGAATTAGGGAAAACATCTTAGCAGAGGGGACATTTGAATTAAGTTTTCAAGAGTGCATAGAAATTTAAGGTGGGTAAAAAGAAGAAAGAAAAGGGATTGCAAAGCACTGAAGACATGAAAGGACGCAGTGTTTCAGAAAATGCTTAAAGTAAAAGTGGCTGATGGGGAGGTTGAAACAATGTGTGTGTTTATTAGGAATTTGAATTGTTTTAGCCATTAGGCCATAGCTTCCCAAACTTATTGGTTTATACTCTGTTTTCAGGAAAAAATTACTTAGCTCCTCTCAATTGCACCGAGGCTACTACTGCTTCCTCCCATCATCCCAGTGTTCCCCCTTCCCAGAGGGACAGGCACTTTCACTGACTTTGTGAATCTGTGCATTAGGCAGAGACCTTAAAAGAGTAGGGACGTGATTGCTTTTTAGAGAGATAATTCTATAAGCAATATAAAAGATGAACTAGACAAAAAAAGAGACCAGTGGCAGAAAGACCAATTAGAGTAGTTTCATACAAATCCAGAAAAGAAATAACAAAGATTGGATTAAGACAGAGCCTGTGGGCATAGAGGACCAGGGCTAGCGAACAGTTGTCTAAGGTGCAGTTGAGAAAATTAAATGATCTCTGGTGCTGGCTTCTGAGAGGATGCTTTCCCTAGGTCGGTTAGGGTGGAAGCAAGACTTAGGTATGTTGAAATGTAAATAGAGACCATTTGAGGAGCAAATGAGGTAATACGAATGTGAGGTATTCTAGGTAAGGCTTTGTTTTTATTATGGATGAGATGAATAAACTTGGATGGTGTTTATGAGCTCTGCTTTAAACCTGTGGAATTTGTGTTGCCTGTGGGACATTGAGGTGGAGTTGTCCAGTAGGCAGTTGAAATGGATCTGGTGATCAGCAAGAGAAGATAGGACACACAGATCTGAGTCATCAGTAAATAGATGTCACTGGAGCCATAGAAGTAGATAGGATTGACTAGGGAAAGTAAATAAAGGACCAATAGCGATTCCCAATGGTTACTAACATGTAAAAGAGTCGTTTATTCATTAATTTAACCAGTATGTATTGAGTACCTACCTCAAACCAAGTATGCTTCTTGACTCTGAGGATTCAGCATTAATAGGAAAGTCAGGGTTCCTGCTGTTGTGTAACTGTCGTTAGAATGGGAATGTTGGGGGAATGGTTGGGAAGCAGGAAGTCACATCTGAACACATACTTAATTCAAATGGTGTCAAACTCTTAATGTAGCAAAAGCTGGGAAATTAATTTTAAAGTTAATTATGACTATAAACAATGACTTAGTGTCACCAATTGTGTCAAAGATAACTACATTTTTAAATGTTTTAATCAACCTTATTGAGGTATAATTTATATACAATAAAAACACACTTGCTTTAGTTGTACAGTTTGATGCATTTTTAAAAATGTATGCAACCATGTAACTACACTATAATCAAGATGAGACTGTTGCTATTACTACAAAAATTGTCATTGTGCCCCTTTACCGACAGTTTTCCTCACCTTCCCTGGCTTCAGACAACCATATTCTTTCTAGCACTAACTAAAGATTAGTTTTGCCTTTTCAAAGAATTTCATGTAAATAGAAGCATACAGTATGTACAGTTTTATGTCTGACTTCTTCTACTCACTGTAATATTTTCTAGATCCATTTTGTTATGTGAATTAGTAGTTTGTTCCTTTTTATTGCTAAGTACTAGTCCATTGTGCAGTGGAGAGGTACCACAACTGTTTATCAGTTTACTTGTTGATGGGCATTCGAGTTGTTTTTAGTTTGGGACTATTACAAATAAAGCTGTTTATGAACATTCATATGCAAAATTTTATGCAGACATATGTTTCTAATTCTCTTGGAAAAATACCTTGGAGTGGAATTGCTGGATCATATGGTAAGTGTACATTTAATTTTATTAAAAAAACTCTCAGGTTCTTTTTCAGTGTGTTGTATCATTACATTCCCATCAGCAATGTATAAAGGTTCCATACATTACTATGGTTGGTCTCATTCTATTGAGGGTATAGTGATATTCATTTATATTTTAGTTTGTATTTCACTGATGATGACTCATGTGAGTTTTTTCATGTCTTATTGGTCATTTGTATATTTTTGTGAAGTGTTCACATATTTTCCCCAGTTTCTTTTTTTTGTCTTATTTTTTATTTACAGAAATTATCTCCCTGCCTGACTTGATTTTCATTATCTTAATGTGATCTTCTGAAAAGCAAAAGTTTTAAATTTTAATTAAGTAAAATTTTCCATTTTTTCCTATGTTTATGCCTTTTTGGTCTTAGCTAAGAAATTTTTGACTACCCCAAGGCCTCAAAGGTTTTTTTTATATGTTTTCTTATAGGCATCTTACAGTTTTAGCTTTCATGTTTAATACTAAGATATATTTAACGTTTTTAAAGTATGGTATGAGGTAAGAATTGAAGCTTCATTTTTTTCTTAAAAGAGAGCCTTTTTTTTTAGCATCGTGTATAGAATGTTTGTGTTTTCTCTAGTTACTGTCAGGATATTAAGTTTATCTTTGGTTTTTACCAGTTTGACTATGATTTGTCTAGGAGTGTTTTAAATAAATCTTGGGATTCACTTAGATTCATAGAACTCTAATCTAGCTTTGTAAAGTCAGTTTTAGAAAGGTTTTGGCCACTGTTTTTTTTTTCAAAAAAGATTTCTACCCTTTCTCTACCTCTCCATATGTTGAACCTGTTGATATTGTCTCACAGGCATCTGAGCTCTGTTTATTTTTCTTTAATCTTTTGGATTATATACTTTCTTTTATTTTGGCGGTACTAGGGATTGAACCCAGGGGTGTTCTACCTCCGAGCTATACCCCCGGCCCTATTTTTTATCCTTTATTTTGAAACCAGGTCTCACAAAGTTGCGGAGGGCCTCACTAAGTAGCTGAGGCTGGCTGCAAACCCGGATCCTCCCGTCTCCGCCTCCCAAGTGCTGGGATTACAAGTGTGCACCACCACGCCCGGCTGGATTATATACTTTCTATTGATCTATTCGCAAGTTTACTGATTCTTACCTCTACTTCAGTTTTCTTATAATAAATTTTTCATTTCACTTACTGTGTTTTTCATATCTAACATTTCCATTTGAATTTCACAAATAGTTCTGTTTCTCTGTTGAGATTCCGTATTTGTATTATTATTGAGATTATATTTTCCTTTAATTGTTTAAATATTTTTATGATAGTTGCTTTGAAGTTTTGGTCAACTAAATCCACTTTCTGGGCCCTATGAGTGTTAGTTTATGTTTACTATCTTATTCTTGTGGCTCTCTCTTTGCATGTCTTTAACTTTTGTTTGAAAAATGGACATGGTGGATAACATGTTGTAGCAAATCTGGATCATCTTTTCTTTTGCAAATTAATATCTTCATTTTGTTTTTTTTGTTTTGTTTTGTTTTTCTTTTTGACCTAATAGTCAACTTGCCTAGACAAAAGCTGCAAACTTTGTCTTCCCGCCCAGTGATGTCCTTAGACTGATATCGCCACTCAGTTCTTTCACCTTCCAGCTGTGGCTCTTTCTTTTGTGGTCTCCCCTGAGCCTGCATAATAAAGTTTTAAGAAGCTAGTAATTTGATCTCAGTTCATTTGCAGACTTTGGAGTCCACTTCTTTGCCTCTCTAGCTTCTAGCATTTATCCCGTAAGTTTCCAGCTGCTCTGCTAGCCTCAGTTCGACTGATAACTTCAAGCTAGTAAAGCTTTATTTAGCTTTCTGTCATTTGAGCTGTGTGCAGATTAGAGACTGCACTCAGTCCAGAAAGTAGCACCTTTCAAGTCTCAACCAGTTCTCACTGGTTTCTGCCTGCTTTCACATCACCATGTCTGGAGTCTATTTGGGTAGAGTTTGTATTCAGGTTTGATGCTGCATCACTTCTGCAGCTCTGTTGCTTCTAGGATTTCTTTCTTAGGTGTCTAGCTCTTCTCCCAGTTCAAATTGCTTTCTTCTGCTTCCTCCGGTTGGTAAGACTGCAGTTTTTTGTGGTACTGGGCATTGAACCCAGGATTTCCCACATAGGTAAGCTCTCTTCTACTGTGCTACATTGTCAGCCCTTTTTATGTCTTTTTAAATTTTGAGACAGGTCTCACTGAGTTGCCCAGGCTGGCCTCAAACTTGTGATCCTTCTGCCTCAGCCTTCCAAGTAACTGGGATCACAGGCATTCGCCACCACACCCAGTCCTAAGACTGCAGTTTTACACCAGTAGAACTACTCCCTAACCACCCCCCCTACCCAAGACATAAAAATCACAATTCTTCCTCCATAAAGTTTTGGTTTTTCAAAAGAAAACTACCTTGATACCTGTCTCTGATTTTGATCACATTTTAGTGTCTTCAAGTTTTTTTCTTTTATTTTGTTTAGATCTTACATTGATATCTGCAAGAGACTTTGTCCAATGAATTCATTCTTCCATCACCAGAAGCTAGAATCTACCAGTTGTTTAAAAATATCCATTGAATTGACCCATTAATTAATCACTAGCTTGTAATCTTGGCATCTATCCAGAGAAAATAATTCAAAATTCAAAATAGGGGAAAATCTATAAAGATATTCATTGTACAATTGATTATATAAGAAGACATTGCCTTAAATGAAATAAATCTATTCTCTTACAGTTTAGGAGACCAGAAATCTTGAATCAGTATCAGCCCAATTATTTCTAGAGGTTTCTGAGGAAAAAAAATCCCTTCTGTGCCTTTTTTTCTTGTGACTGTCAGCAATTCTTGGTGTTCCTTGGCCTGTAAATTCATCATTCCAGTCTCTATCTCCATCTTCACCTGGCTACCTCCTCTGTGCCTCTGTAATATTCTTTACTCTTTAAGAATACTTGTTATTGGATTTAGGGCCTACTGTAAATCCAGGATGATTTCATCCTGAAACCTTTAATTTAATAACATTTGCAAAGCTCCTATTTTCAAGTAAGGTCACATTCAAAAGTACAAGGGCTTAGCCCTTGGGCATATCTTTGAGGGGCCACTATTCAACTAACTACATTTTTTGCTTTCTGATCTAAATATTTATTGCTTTCATCACATTTGGGGAATATTAGTAATTTTTTCTTCAAATGATTTTTCTATTCCTTTTTTCTCACCTCTCTGGGACTG
This sequence comes from Glis glis, assembly GCA_004027185.1. NCBI lineage: Eukaryota > Metazoa > Chordata > Mammalia > Rodentia > Gliridae > Glis > Glis glis. Next base: position 10,835 of record PVJS01017184.1, on the reverse strand, counting down.
ATTCCTGAGATTATTTATTTTTTTCCTCTGAACTCCAGATTATATAATTTCTAGTGATCTGTAAATTCACTGACTCCTCTCTCTCATTTATTGATTTTTTTTTTTACTTTGGATAGTGTATTTTTTATTTCTAGAAATTTCTTATTCTTCTTTTGAATGGTTTCTGTTTCTCTGATGAGATTTTCTATCCATTCATTCATTACAGATACATTTTCCTTTATGTCCTTGAGTAAAATTAATATAGGTGCATCAAACACCTTTTCTGATAACTTCAACATCTGAGTATATTGAATTTGGTCTCTATTGTTTACTTTTTTTCTTGAATATCAGTCACCTTTTCCTATTTATTCTAGGTCAAGTAATTCTAGATTATATTCAGATTCTTGTGAATGATACATTATAGAGACTCTGGGTTCTATTACATTATGCTAAATAGTTTTAAGTTTTGTTTTCTGTGGCACTTAGCTTTGCTAGACTCAAACTCCAAATTTTGTCTTCTTAACCTTTATCTTCTCTTGACTTCTGGGACAATAGTCTCTCCTGGTTCTCCCTCACTTTCTTTATCAAATGCTGGAAAGAAGAATTTAATAGAGTTGGCCTCTAGGTTGTTACTACTTCTTTTGAGGGTAGCTTCAAGTGGAAGTGTTCTGTAATGAAGTAAATGATAGGGGAGAAAGTTGTGATGGTAAGAGTAATACTTTCCTAGAGTGAAAATAGAAATGTCTAAAAAATAAACTGTCAGTGGTGGTGTTTGCTACTAATTTAGACTTTCAACTTAAGCAGCTTCATATTCTTCTGGGCCTTTGCAATTCAAGTAGCATATATAAATGTTTCTTGGTTCTAGTTTCTTGATCTCCATTATTAGGCTTCTCATGCATGGGCTTATATTATTTTAAAAAATATTTTTCTCTAAAACTCTAACTTAGGGAGGAACCCTTAACTCTTCTTCTTCATAACGCTTTGGATAATGTAGGTTTCCAGGCTTTTAGGCCAGAAATGTATTCTTTTATGCATCCTTTCTCCCTCCCCCTATATTAAAGGTAGACCACATTTCCCCAGAGTCTTTATTTTTCTAAATAAGAGAATGTGTTAGCCAGCTTTCTATCACTGTAACAGAATACTTGAGATAATCAACTTATATGGAGGAAAGGTTTATTTTGGCTTATGGTTTCATGATCTCTTGGCCTTGTTGCTTTGGGCCTGTGGCCCAAAGCATAGTACTTCGTGGAAGAAACATGTGGCAGAGGACACATTTCACCTCATGGCAACCTGGAAACAAAAAGAGAGAGAAAGAGGAAGGGGCTGGCATCTCTTCAAAGCCACTCCTCCAATGACCCAGCTTCCTTCCACTATGGTCCATCTCCTAAAGATTTCACCACCTTCCAACAGCACATGCACTGGGGACCAAGCCTTCAACTCATGGGCCTTTGGGGGTCATTCAAGATCCAAACTATAAACAGAGAAAATTTCAGTCCTCACTGATTCTCTTCTCTCATTGTCCAAAAATTCTTTTAATATAAAGTTCTTATATGCATAGAAAATTTTAAGTTTATTTTTTCACTAATATTCTCTTGGCTTCTTTCATGTCTCTTTAATTCTGACCACTTACGGTTTTCTTTTCTTTTCTTTTCTTTTTTGGTACTGGGGAATTGAACCCTGGGGCACTCTACCTCCAAGCTACACCCCCAGCCCTATTTTTATTCTTTATTTTGGAACAGGGTCCCACTAAGTTGTTGATGGCCTCACTAAGTAGCTGAGGCTGGCCGCAAACCTGCCATTCTCCTGTCTCAGCCTCCCAAGTACTAGGATTACAAGCATACGCCACCACACCCAGCTCACAGTTTTGTTTTCTATTATACATGGCTTCTAAAAAAAGAATATTGGACTTTCAGAAAAGGAGAAAAGTATTACTGAGTTTAATATTTTATTACTGAGTTTAATTACTGAGTTTAACAGTTATATAAGTATAATTAGCAGTATGTACCAGGAAATTAACAATGTTATAATACCATTAACTAATCTATAGATGTTACTCACATTGTTCCAGGTTTATTGCTAATGTCCTTCCCCTGGTCCAAGATCCCATCTAGGATTCCACATTACTTTTAGTTGTTATTTCTCCTAAGTCTCTTCTTACGAGGTAACCATTATTCATTGTCTCATAATCTTGACCCTTTTGAAGAGTATTTATCACTTCTTTTATAGAATGTTCTTTTTTTTGTACTGGGGGTTGATCCCAGAGGCATTCTATCTCCAAACTACACCTTCAGCCCTTTTTATTTTAAAACAGGGTCTCACTAAGTTGCTGAAGCTGGCAGCTGTCTCCTGTTCTCCTGTCTTAGCCTCCCAAGTACTGACATTACAGGCATGTGCCACCATGCCCAGCCTGTAGAATGTTCTTGAATTTGAGGTTTTTTGTTTGTTTTCATGACCAGATGGAGGTGTATTTTTGACAGGAATATCACAGAAATGGTGTGGTGCCCTTCTCAGTGTTCCATTGTGTGCTCAGTTTATAATACACTTGTCTTAAGTATTGAAAACAACATCAGACAGTGCTATAATTTTTGCTTCAAATGTTAAACATAATTTGGGAAATTGAAGAAGAGAAGGAAAGACTATTGTATCTATGAATATTTTTACTCTTTTTCTTGTTCTTCCTTCTTAATGTAGTACCCAGATTCTGGCTTTTATCATTTCCTTTGTGTTTCAGGAATTTAACTTTGACCATTGTTTTAGGGTAGATGTACTGGGAACAAACTTTCAATTCCTTTTCATTTGGGAATGTTTTGGGTTCCCCTTCATTCCTTAAGGATATTTTTGCTGGATATAAAATACTGGGTTGACAATTCTTTCAACATTTAAAAACATGCCAGTTTCTTCTGGCGTTCATGGTTTCAGCTGAAAAACTGCTGTCATTATAATTGTTTACCTTTGTGGGTCAGGAGTTGTTTCTAACTGCTTCCAAAATTTTCTTTGTCTTTGATTTTTAGAAGTTTGACTATGATGTGTCTTGGAGTAGATTTCTTTGTGTTTATCCTGTTGAGGCTTGCCTGCCTTCTTGAAGGAGTAGATTTATATCTTTTACCAAAATTTGGTAAATTTTCAGCAATTATTCCTTTGAATTCTTTTTTGGTCTCTGTCATTATATCTTTGGAACTCTGACAACACAGATATTACTGTATCATTTATCATAGTCCCACAGATCCTTGAGGCTCTGTTCATTTTTTCTCAGTCTATTTTCTTTGTTTTTTAGATTGGGGAATTTGTATTTTTCTATCTTTAAGTTCATTGATTCTTTCTTCTGTTTTCTCTATTTTGCTTCAAGACCCATCTATTGAGATCTTGTATTTCTTTGATGAAAACTATTGTTTGTTCATTCATCTCAAGTATGTACAGTTATTTACTGAAACATTTTTTATGATGGCCACTTTAAAACACTTGTCAAATAAATCTGACATCTGTGTCATCGTGGTGTTGGCATCTGGTAATTGTCTTTTTTGCTTTTGAGTTGAGACTATTCTGATTCTTGGTAGAAGGAGTAGTGTTCTGTTGAATTCTGGGCATTCTGAGTACTGTGTTTCTAGAACTTCTGTTTTAGTAAGCCTCCTCTGACATTGTGCCACCTTATTACAGGAAGTTCATATTTTGCACTTAGTCTCAGTTGACACCCTGGTGGGAAGAGAGCGACTTGTTATGGCCAGGTATTAGTGAAAGTCCTGACAGTCCTCTGTGCCTCTCCTGACACCACCCTGGCAAGGAGAGGTAGGGTGCCTCCTTATCACCAGGCAGAGGTGCAAGTCCAAGGATCCAGTAGGGATGAAAGTGTTGACTCCCCATTTGGCCTTCTCTTTCTCCACACTTGTAATTGGGTCTCCTTATTACAGTCTGGTCAGGGTGACAGTACAGGCTCCCCAGCTGGCCTTGCTGTTGGGGGTAGGAGTGGGTCTGCCACCCCCCCCCATGGTGACTGCCTAAAGTGAAGCAGTTATTGTTGAAAAGTTTTCTGTCTTGCTAGGTTATTCCTTTTCTGGTCCTTTGGTTAGAGAGTAGATTTTTTCTTAGGGCTTCCCCCCCACCCATATCCATTGTCGTTTTTCAGGTCACTGGGTTCTCTAGCACCTGGTTCAGGATATGTAAGACAAAAAGAAACCCCAGGAACTTACCACTGTGTTTTTCCTTGAGTCCTGAGAATCCCTAGGTGGTCTTCCTCCTTCTCTCGGCCTTTCTGAGTCCACTAATGTTTATTCTATGTGTAACATTCAGGAAATCTGTTTCATCTTGTCTGGAAGCAGAAGTCATACATGGTCTCTTTTTTATCATGAATGGAACTATATTTTATATATGAATATATATTGTTTCTAAAATTTGTAATTCCTGAGTGGAACAGATTAAAATTTTCCTGTATTTTTATAAAATCATAATTAAATGCCATTATTAATTAAGCAAGTGTATAATGGAAAGATTTGTAAGTTCTTTGATACACATTTTTTTTGAAGTGATATTCAAATAGAATTCTAAAACCTGAAAAGTAGGTAGAGTTGGCCTTACTGAGAGGAGTTTGCATTAGCTTAACTTAAAGGGTGGATTGACTGTGTAACTATAAATTTCCTTTGACCTTGGAAAGAGTTTTCCTCATTAAAAAGTTTTTTTTTACAAAGGCCTCTAGATTTTAATGTGGCTTATTTTACATATCTAATGAATGTATGTGGGTATATCAAAACATGAATATCTGCTACAAATGAGGGCACTTCCTTTTCTGGTAAATAAAACTGACTATTAAAAATCACTTAGTGCTGACAACACATCTTTTGTTGCCATTTACTAGAAAATTTTTATCTGTAGCTTGTACTAGAAATAAATATTTATATGTCACGGCCAGATTTTGAACACCAAATGTAAATGTGTACTATGCAAAGTTTATCCCAAACATAGAATTTCTAAAAGATTGAAAAGATAATTGCAGGTTGAGTCTCAGTCTGGTAATGTAATTTCACTTATTCATTCATCCCTGTCCCTTTAGAGGCATTAATGTGTCAAGCACTTTGCGTGCTGAAACAGATCATCAGCGAACACACTGTGTGACTGAGCATGTTAAATATTTGTTTACATTTTTGTTCCAAAGAAGAGGACATGGTGTTAGTTTGTTAGTTATGAAAGAGAGTGGGGGAAAAACTTCAGAGGAAGTCAATAACATACATTATCCATATTAATATTGTTCTTAAAATTGCACATCTTGCCGGGCATGGTGGCACACGCCTGTAATCCCAGTACTTGGGAGGTTGAGATGGATCACAGGTTCAAGACCAGTCTCAGCTACTTAGGGAGGCCCTCAGCAACTTAGAGACACCCTATTTCAACTTAAAAAAAAAAGGGCTAGAGGTATAGGTATAGCTCAGAGGTAGAATGCCCCTGGGTTTGATCCCTAGTACAAGACATACACACACACACACACACACACACACACACACACACACACACACCTTGTCATATTTTTATTATATCATGATGGGTGTATTATGTGGTAATAAAAAGAATAACTAAAATTTATTTTAATAAACACTAACCATGAACCAGCCACATTTCTAAATGCTTTTCATGGATAAACTAATTTTATTTTTATTTGTTTTGTGGTATTGGGGATTGAACCCAGGGACATTCTACCTCTGAGCCATACCCCTAGCCCTGTTTAAAAAAATTTTTTTTTAAATTTTGAAACAGGCCTCACTAAGTTGCTGAGAGTCTCACTAAGTTGCTGAGGCTGGCCTGGAACCTGCGATCCTCCTGTATCAGCCTCCCGAGTACTGGAATTATAGGCGTGTGCCACCATGCCCAGCTCCCTGGATAAACAAATTTTATTCATTAAGTATAAGACCAACTTAATCTATTTATTTAGGTCAATACTTATGAAGCAGATTTGTTTTGTGTCTTGTTAAGAACACACTACTTTGTGTTAATAAGGTTTAGGTCTTTCATACAGCTGGTGTGCAGTGTGGAGGAATTAAGCCTGTTTTGCATCCTCAGGTTTATTGTTCAGCTGCTGCTCTGTAGCTCCGTGGTGACTTACTCTCGGGATAGAGCTTTCACACAGGAGCTACGTTGATGTCACTGCCTGATGCCAAGAAGTGGGCTCCACAGCTAGTGAGCCTGAGGTGTGCGAATCAAACCTGTTATCTCCACACAGGGATATGTCATGTAGCACATAGGTGTGTGTAGACCTTTGTCTTTGCTTTATGATCTAACAAGCAACTTTCTTTAAATGAGAGCTTTTCCATACCCTCCTCATTTTTGTCCATAGGAAGTAGCCAGTAAAGACATCTCACAGACAGGCAGTTAACACATTCCTTGCTGAGATTAGTAAAATGTTTAGTAGTCCTGCAATATCAAATAACTGTAGCCCTGCAGGAAACAGATTGACTCAATTTTAGGGGGAGAGATAAAGAGTGATTTTCATTTGTATAACTGCTCCTCATATCTTCAAACGGGCATGGAAATTTTACGTACCTCGGTTTTAAGTTATCCTAAGACTAATACTATTTTATTTTTTAAATTATGTGAATAGTTAAAATTATTTTTGGAAAAGGCATCTTCAGACTGACAAGATAAATGTCAGAATGTACAAGTAGTTTCTTATCTGAGTTTACTGGATTACAAATCAAACTCTGAAATTTACTTTAATATAAAATCATGCTGGGCGTGGTGGCGTACGCTTGTAATCCCAGTACTTGGGAGGCGGAGACCGGAGGATCCGGGTTCGTGGCCAGCCTCAGCTACTTAGTGAGGCCCTCCGCAACTTCGTGAGACCCAGTTTCAAAATAAAATATAAAAAATAGGGTCGGGGGTGTAGCTGGGAGGTAGAATGCCCCTGGGTTCAATCCTCGGTACCGCAAAAAAAAAAAAAAAAAAAAAAAATATATATATATATATATATATAATCACTATAGGTTTGCAAATTTTAAATGAAGCCATTTTATTTAATTGACAGTTTATTACTCACCTTTTAGTGAAATGATTTTTATAAATTCATGAGAAAGGAACAAAATATCAGTTCATAGTTTCTAATGGTATTATAAATCCAGAACAAATATTACAACAACCCTCAGTTACATTTTAGAGGATCAAAAGTAGCAAAATGATAGGATTTATAAACGGTAAATCTTAAACATAGGTAACTTTTGTAGTCTTAGAAAACTGTCTTTTTTCATCTTTCTTTCATCAAAGCTAAGGTTTTATGACATTGTACACTGGAATTTTTAGGGCCACAGTTGTAGAAACACTCCTTTTGTTCTAGCAGAAAGATCTTGCCCAGTCAGTTATGAAGATTTGAGTATGACAGAACATAATGGAATTTTAGTGCCCTAATTATTTCAGCAGTGTTCTAAAATTTCTGGCTCCTACTAATGCTTTGAATCGTAGGAAGCGTTTTTAGACTTAGAAGGGTGAATTTCAAAATGTCACCAGATTTTTAAAATTCACAATTTTATGAACATTTCTATTTTTATTTTAAGAAGAAAATATATACGTGAAGAGAGTCATATCAAACTTATATTTATGAGTCATTGGTCAAGTATGTAAAATGTGACTCTTAAGGCCTTTCATCAACATACTTTTATATTTTGTTTAATTTGAAATTGGGTCATCAAGCAATAGTTTCACTTTTTTTTGCATATTTTTAACCAGTTTCATTGGGGAGTCTCAATGCAGTGGGGGAAAACATGACATGATTTCTTCAGTTACTGCTTTCCCCTCTGCTCTGTCAGTCGCCCACTCATGTTCATTTGTGACAGCTTTGGCAAGTCCCACAGTTTGCTAGTTACCTTTAATTTTTAAAAATCTAGCCCAAGGGCTGGGGGTATAGCTCAGTGGCACAGCACTTGCTTAACATGCAAGTGGCAGGGCTCCATCCCTACCACCAAATAAATAAAAATCTAGTCCAGTTCAGGGTAAAACTACAAGTTCATATCCCTCCATTATAAGCCATTCATTTCTGGCTCAAGAGACCTAGAGGATGGAGGGTGTACAGAGCCTCTTCCTCTCTCCCTTTCCCTCCAGCATCTGAGTCTTGGTGGATGGTGAGGTGGGGGTGTGGCCTGGTTCTGAGACTTTCCCGCACACTCCACCTGCTTCATGGCCTTACTTCTCTGGTCTTGGGAGGTATGGAGCAGGACTCAGGTAGGGAAGTGGCACGCTTAAGCCTGGTTTCATCCACTGCTGTCTGTGATTTTCTTGAGGTGGTGGTCAGTTGCTCCCTTGGCCCAGAGGGGCAGCCATGTTTCCTTTGGACTTGCCCCTGATCCCACCTTTTGGTGGGTGCCAGTTGGTTGGCTTGGGTAGCTCCTTGGCTTCTGCCAAGATTCTCTGTTATCTCCTACAAGGGCCATGGACATCAAGGGCGCGCATGTCTTCCTCCATCCTTTTTGTTTTTTCAGGTATGCTTCATGCCTTGGGACTCCTTCAGCAAGCTCTTAGATATCTCCAAGCCTAGTCTCTGTATTTCCATGTACTTCCAAACTGCCAGGGATATACCTCAAACTGAGGGGGGCCTACAGCTATAATTCTTAGCAAACCTCCCACCAGGGAATGAAATGTGAGTGTCACCTTTGTTTAGGTGTTTCCATAGTCTCTCAGTTGTTCTCTGTCAGCTGCCTCACTCACTGGGAACACTGTACTGTGCTCCTCATAAGGCCGATGATGATCCAGATGATTCCCTACCACTCACCTCCCCATCCCTATTTCTCTGTGTGGTTGGACCAGTTGTGCTCACTCTTATACAGGGTGTCGGGGAAGGAAATATGGCCTAACCCTAAATGTTGGCAGCTCTCTGGAGCTCCTTTTGTGATTGTGGGTCTTGGTGTCAGTTCTGGGGCAAATGGAAAATTTGACCAGGATTAGATTCCACCTTGAGTGATAAAGCCCAGTGACATAAACAGTAGAGGTCGTATTCTGCTCATGTAACAGTCCATAAGCTTGAAGTCTAGGGCTGGTGTCACAGTTCTGTTCCATGAAGCCCTTAGGGACCCAGGTTACCCCAACTCACCGCTCAACCACCTCTAGGTTTCCTTGTGCTCCAAGATGGTAATCTTGGCCAGGCATGGTGGTACATACCTGTAATTCCAGTATTTGGGAGGCTGAGACGGGATCACAGGTTCGAGGACAGCCTCAGCAACCTGGTGAGAGCCTGTTTCAAAATAAAAAAGGAGGGGTGTATCTTGGAGGTAGAATGCCCCAGGTTCAACCTCCAGTACCTGTCCCCTTCCCCACAAAAAATGGTAATATTTACACTACAAGCAGCAAGTTGACAAAATCGGTAAAGAAGAGCCAAAGACACACAATTGAAATCTCTTTTTAAAGTTTCCAGGAAGCTGCCAGAGAATTCTTTTGTTTACATTGTACTTAGACACCTGTCCAGTCCTAGCTACAAGGGAACTTGGGAAATACAGCCTTTATTCTGTGCCTCCAAGTGCCTAAGAATTACTGTGGAAGAAGATTGGAGGACAGCTAGCAGTAGTGTGGACGTCTTTGGAGCTGTGTGCTAACTTGCACCTTTACATTTATCTTTCATATATGAGTTGCACGCACACACTAATGCTGAGTGTCCACAGGACATGTAGTATTTTATTAGGTGCTTGCAGCTCACAGTGAATTGTATACGGTTAGGAGAATAGTTAAATCTTTCAGTAATGATATCCAAGCTATGGATGGAAACAAAGTTTGAAGCTCATCTTCCCATGGTAATTGTCTTATTGTCTTTTTTGTCCTTTCCAATTTTCATTTCTTTGGGAGAAAGAATAGGTCAGCAGTAAGGCTGGTGACATATAAGTGTGTGCACTGTCACTCCATATATTTAAGAGAGTGTCATATCTTTCCTATAGACGTACAGTTGGTGTCGTATGCGTGATTATATTTTATTAAATTTAAAGAGAGCAAGCCAGGTGGGGTGGTGCATGCTTGTAATCCCAGTACTTGGGAGGCTGAGACAGGAGGATCACAGGTTTGCAGCCAGCCTCAGCTACTTAGTGAAGCCCTCTGCAACTTTAGTTAGACCCTGTTTCAAAATAAAGAATTAAAAAATAGGGCCGGGGGTGTAGCCCAAAGGTAGAATGCCCCTGAGATCAATCTCCAGTACTGCAAAAAAATAAAAATAAAATAAAATAATTTAGAGAGAGCATGTTTTATAATAGCACTATATAAGACATAATATTTTAACTGTCCCATAAATGCTTACAAACTGTAGCTCTTATAGTGTCACCATTTATTGGCTTTTGTGTAAACCTGTTATGTATAAGTTTCATTTTCCCCCATCATACCCGGCTGACACATAGTAAACAGCACTTCCACATTCTTGAACTCGTGTACATTGACTGCGCTGTTAATGTGCTCAGGAGCCATAGTACCGTGAATTAGAACTGTTGTCAAATCTTTTCCCCCAAGGTCACTTTGGAAAAAATGTTTTTATAACAAAATCTTTACTGTACTTTGGAAACAAGGCTTTTATATTGACTTGATTCGTGCTCTAAACTCCTTTTTATAGATTCCCAGGAGGGAATTTCCCTACCTCCAGGGAAAATGATGGCCATTCTTAATAGCCCTAGTGGTTTAAAAGAGTTGAATTATTAAATCATTAGGCTAGGATTCATATTGTTGTAATGTTTCAGTCAGATCTGTATTATATATGACAAAATTAATGTGGGCCATATTCTTTTTTTTTTTTTTGTAGAACTGGGGATGGAACCCAGGGGCATTCTACCTCTGAGCTATACCCCCAGCCCTTTCCTTCCTTCCTTCCTTCCTTCCTTCCTTCCTTCCTTCCTTCCTTCCTTCCTTTTTCTTCTTCTTCT
>PVJS01017183.1:0-36498 GCA_004027185.1 Glis glis | reverse complement strand
AGATCCTCTGGTCTCTGCCTCCCAAAGTACTGGGATTACAAGCGTGCGCCACCACGCCCGGCTATACTTTATTTTGAAACCAGGTCTCATGAAGTTGCAGAGGGCCTCACTAAGTAGCTGAGGCTGGCTGCGAACCCGGATCCTCCGGTTTCTGCCTCCCAAGTACTGGGATTACAAGCGTGCACCACCACGCCCGGCTATACTTTATTCTAAGATGGGATAATTCTGTATATATTAGTTTGTAGCCTGTATTTCTCTACTTAATTGTGAACATCATTTCAAGGCATTCAATTTTCCTATGTTATTTTTAATGTCTGCACAAAATTCATATACTTAGAGTAGGGAAAGGGATATAAAATGACATGCACGGATTTCATTTAAAAAGCATGAGAGGAAGTAAAAATTACCAAGATTCTTTCATCTCAATAAAAATCATTGTAAATATGTGCTTGAGCAAGCTTTCTGAGAGCTCTCTCTCTCTCTCTGTACATATTTTGTGTTCTTTGTAATGTTTTGTAATCTGCTTTTAAGCACTTGATAATGGATCAAGGAGAAACTTGCATGTCTATGCACATTTTGTTTTCTTTACTTTAAAAATTTTAAGTTATACATATTATAAAGTACAGCACTGCATTCCATTTGATATGGGTATGGTTACCTCACCCAACTATCCTATTAATGAGCATTAGATTGCTTCCTTGTCTTGTTTTGTTTTGTCTTGGCTAGTCTAAACAATACTGTGATGAACATCACTGAGACTTTGTCAGGCTGAACTTGAATGATTCTCTCTTCAGAGTAATCTCCTAGGGAAAATTGGAGAGATCGCTGAGACATACAGTGCACACATTTTGCATTTTAACTACTAAAGTGATGTTTGGAAAAGTACCAGTTTGTGTCTCCACCACAGAGTGTGAAGGAGAGCTGCAAAAGCTTGACAATACTGCTTTCAGTCACTTGAAACTTTTTGTCCATCTTCTGCTTAAAAATAAATTTTATTATATTTATTTCCATTCCATTGATTATTGGCATGGTTGGAATCTGTGTGTGTTGAATGCTTCTGTGAGCTGTCTCTTCATGTCCTATGTTCAGTTAATATTTTTTTCCTGATACATTGGTAAGAATATTTAGTTAGTATTGATATTGACTTATGATCTGTCATTTGTCTTGCAAATATTTTTCTTTACTTGTCATTCAATTTTATGTTACTTTTAAAAGAGTCAAAGTTTATGTTTTTGTAGTTAAGTTGCTCAATCCCTATGAGTTTTTATTATGTGATTAGAAAGTTATTTCCTGATCCAAGATTATAAAATATTATCACCATCTTCTTGAGAACATTTATGGCTATTTTTATTGTATTTAAAATTTTAACCCACCTAGAATTTATTTGGGGGCATCCAGTTTGCTTTATTCTAAATGGCCAACTAGTGTATCAATACTATTTATTGAATAATTCATCTTTTCCCTATTAACTTGAAGCGCTACATTTGTGTATTCTAAATTCGCATCTGTTTTAGGATTTATTTTTTAAGTAACTTGTTTTTATTGCAGAAATAATATATGTACATGGTAATAAAAAGGACATATGCATAGAAAAGCATATACAGTAAGTCTTTCTCTTATCACTCACAGCTGCTCAGTTCCCCTCCTCAGGGAAAACCATTTTCTATAAGTGCTATAGGCACACACGCATGATGATATGTGTGCATGTGAGACAGACATGGTATATACACGTATGGATGGATGCGTATGGACACATGTTCATCTTCACAAAATTAAAGCGTACTAGAGATACTACTTGACACCTAGCTTTTTTTCCCAAATGAAATGATATGTCTTGGAATACTTTATAAGATCAACAGAGCTACTTCATTCTTTTTTTTTTATAACTGCATCACATTCCATTGTGTGTATGTACTATGCCTCATTGAAATGAATAGCCTATTTGCTGCCAATTTTTTTTCAGTCTTTGTCCATGACCAACTATGCTAGAATTAACATCTCACCTCATATGTCTTCTTGCACATATGAATATAATATGAGACAAACTCTCCATAGTGTCAGCTTCTGGACCAAAACGGCACGTGCGCTTATACTTATAGGCATTGCCAGGGTGCCCTCCCAGGAGGGTGAACTCATTTACACTCCTGTCCACAGTGAATGAGCATGTCTGGGTCCTGGCCTCATGCATGTTTCTTATATCCTCAATCTGAAATTTTTAAAATGTCATGTAATTGTTAAATCAATTTCCTTTATTATTAATGAGATTGAGAATCTTCTAATGTATTTATGAACCTTTAATCTTTTTCATGCAAATTTCACGTTCCTACTCCTTTGGAATTGAGAAAACTCTATATATTGAGAAAATTAATCAGTTGTCAGTACCATGTGTTTTATTTAAATGTTTCTCTGGTTGGTTATTTGTCTTTTGACTGTATTTATTATATGTTAGTTGTGCAAAAATCTGATTTTTAAGTAGTGAAATCTATTAGCCTTTAGCTTTATGGCTTCTAGGTTTGTTTCTAGCCTAGAAAGGCTCTCAGCATGTCAAAAGTATAAACGAAACTCATATTTGCTTCTACTTTCCCTTTGCTTTCATTTTTTATGTTTAAATCTTTGATTCATCTGGAACCTATCTTGCTGTTATGGGGAAAATTGAGTAATTTCAGTTTTATTATTTTCCCAGAGGTCCAGCTAGTTTTCCTAAAACCATTTATTGAAAATTCCATTTCCCCATTGATTTTAACTGATGACTTTATCATATATGAAATTTCCATATGAAGTGAGCTCTGTTTCTAGACTCAATTCCGTTCCATTGGTCTAATCTTTCTACTCCATGCAGATATTACAGTTTTAATTATTATAGTTTTGTAACACATTTTAATTCCTACCTGTCCTCAATACTCTTGACAAGTTCCAAAATTAACAAATGATGCACAAAGAAAACAAAACAAACCCAGTGAGATTTTTATTGCAATTGCATCAAATTTATAGATTAATTAGGGATAAAGTGCATCTTTACATATCTGAGTCATCCTGCCTATTCATGTTCTGTTTCGTATTCTTTACTAGCTTAAGACTGTTTCCATATCTTTCCTGCACGTTTCTTATTGAATTTAAGGTGAGAAGTGTAATGAGTTTTGCATCTGTCATGAATGGGATCATTTCTTCCATTAAATTTCTTTCAGGAACCAACCTAGGTGTCCATCAACAGATGATGGATTGCAAAATTATGGGTTATACACACGCTGAAATTCTACTCAGCAATAAAGAAGAACAAAATTATGTCATTTGCAGGAAAATGGATGGACCTGGAGAACATTATGCTAAGTGAGATTAGCCAATCACAGAAAGTGAAGGGTCATATGTTTTCTCTTATATGGAAGCTAAGGAGTAATCGGGATACAAAAGGGACTTTAGATAAAGGAGAAGAAACCCCAGTAGAGTGAGGGGGTCTAGGAGAGGTTGGTGTGTATGGGGGGGTGTGGAGAATTAATTAAGGAAACACTTCCGCTGATTTTATGTACATATGTGAAATTATCAATGCCAATCTCAGTATCATGTATAAGGAAGGGCGGGAGTGGGGAGGGAGCCAGGGGGAAGCTCACTAAGTGCTGTGTGTATGTATGTGACTATCACTCTGAACTAATTATGATGTAAGACTACAATGCACCAATAAAAGTATACAAAAATATTCAACATATTTAAAAAATTTCTTTCAGATTTTGTCTATCTAAAGCAAATGTAAAAGAAACTTTTTCCTTGTCTCACTCCAACACTGATGTTCTCATTTTCATAGATAATTCAGATACATAATCACCACATGATCAAATAGAGCCCTGTGTGAGACCTGCTCCAACACCAACCAGGTATGAAATGATGAAGAAATGATAGGAATCACTTACCAAGTAGATTGTTAGACTACAGGTAATGGATAATCAATTTAATCTGCAGGTAACTGTGCAATTTTAGATGGTTTTACAATTTAAAATAAAAGCAAAGGACAGTGTCATTCTTAGCAGAGGACAATAACTTAATATGAATCGATGCCAGTAACCAACACACTTGAATATTCTGTCACCAGTTCCTGCCCCTCTCCCCGCTTCCTGTCTGTGTCAGGCGGCTGGCTCTTAATGCATGAAAGGGGCTATTTTGAGACTCCAGTCACCTTTCTCTCCTTGTGCCTCTGCAACACAGTCCATTAACCTCCTATCATGCACAAAAGCATAGCATCCATTCTCCAAGATAGCGGGTGGGTCATGCACGATCCGTGTTATCATTAAGGCTGAGCCCAGGTTCTCTGATGTTTCCGTGTGTGAATTCTCAGCCACCTCTGATGCCCACCTTTGGTGGTCTGGCCAGCTCAGTTTGAGCAGAAAACTCTTCCTGATAAGTTCTGGGGTGCTAATTATATTTTAAAGTACAGACAAACACCTACAGAAATAAGTTATATGAACTAATACCTAATGATCACATCATAGAACAAAAAGCATACGCCCAAGCCTAATGTATGTCACAGATCATATCGATAACTGAAGTCATCGAGGTTGAGTTATCTTGAGATCAGAAACAGCTCCCAGCCCCCATCATGATAGGAACTAAGGAAAAAGAGAATCCTATGATTGTGTGGCTGGGTGGAAGTGGTCAGTTACAAAGATGAGTCACAAGAAAAGCGCCCTGAATGATAATCATTCTTTATGAAAAAAATAAAGCCTGACCTTGAACTAGGGGTCAGACCCTCTTTCTCTGAGGATGCAGCTACCTCACTGCTAATTTACAACAGTTCTGTTGACCAACAGGTAGAAGGATTGACACAAACACACAAAAAAACCCTGGAGGTATATACAATGTCCCCTGATCTGATGGTAGAGTCAGATGGCCAACTGCCTACTCAGCAAGTTGATCTCTCTCCCCGACACCTGCTCCTCCCACAGTCTCCCAACCAGGAAACCTTCATGCTTGATGCCTCTTGTTTTCTCATAGCCTGTATCTGATCCACAGTGGATCTGGTTAGCTTCATCGCAAACCCTGTCCATAACCCAGCCACCGCTCATGTGCACGCTGCTGCCCTCCAGGCCGAGGCTCCAGCTCTGTCCTGCAGGGTGGCACTGGCTTCCCAATGGGTCTGTTCTCAACAAGTGACCAGGCTGATCCCATCAGGGGCTAAAGTATATCAGCTCTTCCTTTGCTCAAAACCCATCAGTGGCTCCTATTACACTCAGAGTAAAAGCCTCGATACTTGCCAGGCCCTGCAAAGCCCCATGTTCCAGCCACAGTCTCTCTCCACTGCTGCCTCCCCCACTGCCCCTCACCACATCCCTTGGCCTTCCTGCCTCATCAATAGTCCTCAGATACCCAGGCATGCCCCCTCAGAGTTGGCACCCACTGCCAGGACGCCTGGCTCAGAGTCCCACTCCTTAAGGTCTTCATTCACATGCAGTCTAATCAGTGAGTCCTTCCTCGGACATAGTGTTTAGAATCACATCCCCTCCCTGCACCTCTCCCCTTTCTTTCTTCATTGTTTTTCCCAAGCTTTTGCACAAACGCATTTCACGTCCTACTTGCCGATTTGTTGCCCTCTGGAGTTTAAGGTCTTGAAAAGCAAGGTCATTTGTCTGATTTGTTCACTTGTCCCCAAAACAGTGCCTAGCACATAGTCAGCTTTATAAATATTTGTTGGATGTGGACTTAAATGAGTGAATGGGTATTTGAAGGCAAGGGCACGATCAAATAACAACATGGAGCTTCAATAAGATGCTCACATTTTTACTTCTTAAATTAGATACTTGCAAGGCTGGCTCACAGCAGCATGTGCTGACATCTTTTTCTTCCTAAAATACCATTAGCTTATCAAGTTTTAAAGTTCTAATCCTCAGCTGCTACCCCTTCAAGTTGTTTTATTTTTCCCTGGAGGCTCTGAAAGACAAGGAAGGTAGGTCTGAGAGGTCCTCAGCTTGCACAAGACTCCACCATCCTCCTTGTGGTTGGGAAGCCATCGGAAGGACAGCAGCATCCATTGTGCTCTTCTCAGTGGGATGGGGGCTGGGGAAGCTTTCATGGAGCCTGTTTAACCGTGAACTGTAACAATGAAAGCAGAATCCCAAGGGTGGTCAGCTAACCTGGTCCAGCAAGGCCAGCCTAGAGAGACAGATTTTAGCACGGCTCAAAGTGTTAAGTACCGATGCAGTGGGTTAAACCTAATAGATGAAACCAGGATGCTCTAACTTTGGCGTTTTCCTGGGAGTACACTGTAGGGACCAGAGTCTGTGATGATGCACGTCACAAGATCCTCAGGTCTCCACTCATGGTATCATGCAGCCTCATCATCTTGTCCACTTAAAAAAAATTTTTTTTTTTTGCAGTAACGGGGATTGAACCCAGGGGCGTTCTACCTCCGTGCTACACCCCTGGCCCTATTTTTTATACTTTATTTTGAAACCGGGTCTCAGGAAGTTGTGGAGGGCCTCACTAGGTAGACACAGACACAGAGAGAGAGAGACAGGGAGAGAGAGAGAGAGAGAGAGAGAGCTGAGGCTGGCCACGAACCTGGATCCTCCGGTCTCCGCCTCCCAAAGTACTGGGATTACAAGTGTGCGCCACCACGCCTGGCTTGGCCACTTAAATTTTACCCCTTGCTCTATTGATGCACATCACCTGCTCATCAAGTACCCCAAAGAGAATTTTTATTAAGTGACATCTAATTTATATTTATTACGCACCTCTACCATTAATATTTGGCCACTTAGGGTTTTGTCTAATGCTTCTCTTCACCTATTAGTTCAATTTTGTAATTAGGCCTTTTTAAAAATATACTTTTATTGGTGCATTGTAGTCTCATATCATAATGTATTTCAGAGTGATAGGGACATATATACACACAGTATTTGGTGAGCTTCCTCCCAGCTCCCTCCCCGCTCCCCCCTTCCCCATACATGATATTGAGATTGGCATTGGTAATTTCACATATGTATATAACTTCTGTAGAAGTGTTTCCTTCATGGATTCTCCCTTCCACCTCACCCTCCCTTAGACCCCCTCCTTCCGTCCACTGAGGTTTCTCCTCCACGATCTAAAGTCCCTCTTGTATCCTGATTACTCCCTAGCTTCTGCATATGAGAGAAAACATACGATCCTTCACTTTTTGTGACTGATTAATCTCACTTAACATAACCAGCAACCCATGTACAAAGCCAGGCTATTTTTTTTAAGTTGGGTTAATTTAATATCCAAAACTATAAACAATAGCCACACTATGAAACACAAACTTTATTCTAAGAGTAGTCAATGAAGTCCGGGAAAGCAGGCCCAGAATAAATGCTGTACATGCACATGATTTGGAAATGTGAATGTGACTTGTTAGCTCCTAGAACATCCATGCATTTGAGTAAAAGTATAATTATGAAGGCCTGCATTGTGCCAGATTTGGTTGTCCCTCATCAATAGGGATTTCTACCTGAATTCCCAGATAGAAACCCTGCATCACTGTGACACCAAGCAACTTTTGTGCAGTGAATTATGTATACTTATCCTGCATGTAAACATCTAGATATGAACATTACATAATCATGGTTCACCCTACAGGAGCTCTCTTCCCAAGCTTTGGTCAGCGTGTCACCTCCTTGAAACAGTGGTGTCTGAAATATGAGACAATGGTTCCCAACCTGGATGGAGGTGGAGATATGGGTATGAACGCGGCTATGACAATGGTGATCTGTTTCAGAACTTGTTGATGCTGGAGGAGATGAGGGCTGTGTGCTTAGCTTTGTTCTGCCTTTATTTTTAACTACATTTCAAGGCAGTCATGTTAAAAGGGAAGTGTTTAAATAGAGGGCCTCATCCCAGACGAGACCGCTGAGCTCTGCTGCCCCCAGGGCCACCTGCCAGGCTTTCCCTCCCAGGGCGCCCAGCAGAGGCTCCCAGGCCTGGGCTCTGCGCACTCGGACCGCACTCTGTCTCCAGACGTAATTAGTGGGATATTATATTCAAGCTTAGAATCCAAAAGAGTGTCTTGTACTCTGCCAGATTGTGAAATTGATTTAATGTGGAGTAAGATATATTTTTAGGTGAAATACAACAGACCCGAAAATATCAAAAGATGCCATATGTAATTAAGAACAAGGATTGTTTTACAAGTTCTGGGAGTGTGGGTGTATACTGGGTATTGATACAATATTGATTGGTTTTAGGCAAATCCAAAAGGTTTAAAAGCCATTTATGGAAAACTGCATTTGTTCACCAATATCTGCATCTTCCCCTCCTTCCTGGCACCTCTGCCCGGGCACCTGGAGCCTCTGCTGTAGTTAGGTGAACGCACAGGACTCAGCTTCTCCAAGGGAATGAGAACAGAAGTGCTCTGCACTCCTCCCGGACTTGGCCCAGGAAAACTCCCCCCAAACGATGCTTGTACTTTTCCATCTCTATCTGAATTGAGGAGGAGCCTGTGGTCCTAAACATGCCTGTGGGCCTCTGCCTGATCACCCCCCCCCACTCTGCACTCAACACACACATACGCTGAAACTGTGAAGGGTACAAAATAAACCTTTGATTCAGCCACTGACACTGGGAGTTTGTTTGTTATAGCACCTCATGTTACCTTCTCTATTACTGTTAAAGAGCAGACTCCAAAGCGAGGCGCCACTTTCCTGCCTCTGGTCAGATTATAGCTCCTTAAACACACAGTGCCCAGCAAACACTGAGCTCCACGTGCAACAGAACATTTTTGAGCTCAGCTGTCCTCAAACACCAGCTGCACTTCTGCAGTTCAACTGGGACTTAAGCTCCCAGTTGGACCTTGGTCTTCTTCCTGATTATGTTCATACCCTGACTCAACGTACTTCATAACTGAGTCCCACTGAGCCCCCAGGACCTGCTCCACACCAATCTCCTTGTGCATGGTCTGCAAGCTATTTCAGCCTTAGGATGTTTCTAATAACTAATTTCCAATAAAAATTTAATGTATGTGAAGAGCATTCTCATTCTGAGAAAAGGATTTGAATAATTTCAACAATAAGTAACAATGGTAAGCATGTACGAGTGCCCATCCTCAGGCATTCTGCTAGATGATACATATATATTTCCCTAATTCTCACAAGGATCTGATAAAATAGCCATTATTCTACTCACTAAATGGTAAAGAGATTAAAGTTCACAGAGGTTGGAGAATTTGTCTCAAGCCACACAGAATGTGCAAAAGCCGGACTTGAACTCATACTTGTCTGATGGTCAAACACACTCTTTCTACATCCTGTTCCTTCCTGATGGTGAAAGAACAAATGTCCAATAATGAAGATCAAAAGGACAAATGTTCCGGGTGAAAAGATTAAATTTCTCTAAACTGAAGAGGCTCGTAGAGGCCCTCAGAGTGCCTCACAGAAGAGGACCTGGGTCCTGTAGGCATCACTACACATGGTGGTTAGTGAGGAGTGAGGGGATCAGTCTCAAAGGAACAGCTCCATGGAGGCCGGGCCACCATTTGCAGCATGTGTGGCCAGGGAAGCCCGAGCTCCCGGCTCAGTGTGGCCAGTGCAGGTCTATGGGCTCATTCAAGGAGCTGGGAACCAACAGGAGTAAACGAGGACCTGAGAAGCTTAGCCCAGTATAAACAGAACCAGGCCGAGTGTACCTTCAGACATAGAATCTAGACCCGTGGTCTTGGAGGGGGCCACTCTAGACAATCCACTGAAAAGTGGAAAGAAAACATTTAATGTCTCTCAACATAGTAATCTTATTTTAAAATAAAACAGGAATTAAGCTTTTCTGGCAGCTAATAACAAGGCCAATGCTGGTGTTCTCAATCCTTCCTATGTTACACATAACAAACAGCAGAGGTGCCACACATGAAGGAAGACAGGAGTCTAGGGCGAGCCCCCACCCATCCTTCATTTTGTCATTTTGCAACCTGTTTCCATGCATGTGGCTCTGTTTGAGTGCATTTGTATGTTATCTATCTGGTTTTAGCAAAGCTAATCTTCAGAAACACATGACCCTGCAGCTTAAAATATTCCTACAAAGAAACTGAACGCCAAGACAGTGCTAATCAGGCAAGCGCAGGTGAGCAACAAGGAAATCAGAGTCATGCCATGAGGTTCAAACCCTGAGGAGGTCCTCAGACATAACAGAAACCATTGGACTTTGAAATGTGGACTGGTCCACTGTTATTCGTGATGAACCTCAACCCAAGTGCATGTCATGCTTTGAGATATAACTAATTACTGACCTCCGGGTAGACAGCCTATAGAGTAAACTGGGGGTGCTGCTCAATTGTTTGCACTGAGAATACCTGACTAAAAGTTTGACCCAGCCCACTTAGGGCACTTTCCATAGTTTGGAAGGCATGGGCAGGTACTGAGTGGCCAGATCTGGACCATCTGTGGGAGCGGCTTGGACCCTGGGGTCACACCTCCCTTCACCGCTGTTTGAGCCTCAGAGCTGCTGAATGCAACTCTAAATTGCCTTTGTAAACACAAGTGAGATCATTTTCAGCTGCCTGGGACTCTGCCGGGTGGATTTTGCTTTTCATCAAACTCTTGCTGTTCTCCATCAAGCGTGGTTGGAATGATTTGGTCTCAATTTGGATTCAGAAGCTTCATTCTCACTGCTCAAAGCAAAATTTAATCACAATATTTACCTTCCTAATTTGGCCCCAAACTTTCCTCAAATTAACGAAGGCAAACTGCTCAGCCAGGTTAGTGCAGAAAGCCGGGGAGCAGCGGGGCAGAGCTGCGAAAAAAGGATGCAGTAGGGAGGGAGCCGCACGCCGAGGAGATGCTG
The DNA here is from genome assembly GCA_004027185.1 of Glis glis. Taxonomy (NCBI): domain Eukaryota; kingdom Metazoa; phylum Chordata; class Mammalia; order Rodentia; family Gliridae; genus Glis; species Glis glis. The sequence continues at coordinate 25,731 of PVJS01017183.1, read as the reverse complement.
TCCAAAGTATATACAACATTTATCAGCTAAAGTACCATGAAAAGCATTCTAATCAGTCGGTTTCCTCTCATTAAATGTTAATTAGTTCATATAAGCTTCCTGCATAGGAAAGTATCAGGTACTTAGCACGCATTAGGAGAGACGATGTCACACTGGGAGACTTGGAAACAACAGACACCGATCAAGGACATTGTTACCTCGCTGGGTGACACTTTTGTTTGAAGGCATATGTGAGCTCCTTGAGGGGGACCCAGAAGATCTGCCAGAAACAAACACAGGCTACAATTTTCATGCTGGTAACGAGTCTCCGAAATAACGTTTGTTGAGTTTTTAAAAACAAACTTAATGGAATTAGCTCCTGAAACAAATGCTATGATTATATTTAGACACATTGGCTCACACTGTTTGAAACCACAGAACAAGATAGTCCTTTTGTATTAAGTGGATTTTATCTAGATCGCTTTTGTATGCTGCTTATAAACCACCTTGGTAAAAAGTTGTGAAGAAAGGAGAGTGATCCTCAAGGGCTTTGTGCACCACATATCAGTAAGTGGTTTGGAAACGTGCCCTGGGATGTAGAGGTCTGGGGCTGGACCAGCTATAAAGTTCTCAAGGCTGACAGGCAGCCGGCCCACCCCACAGGGCCCCACCACCAGGCAGCCCCTGCTCTGACTGGCCAGGGCCGACCCCCCAGAGTACTCAGTGTCATGAACATCACCCCTGATACTGTAGGTCAGGGGTGTACCTCTGAGATACCTTGTTTCACAGGGAAAGGCACAGCCAGTGGAATGATACAGCAGTTGCAGACTGGCCAGGACTTTGACAACCAGGAAAGGGCTGGAAAGTGATACCTTTCTAAGAAGAGAATGACAAAAGTTTACTGATAGTCACAGATGCTTTACAAACACTAACTTGCTTAATCTTTACAATACACTGCTAAGTAGCTACTGTCATTAATTCCACTTAACAGGGGGAGAACCGAGGTGCAGAGAGGCTGAATAGCTTTCCAGAAAGCTGACTTCCTAGATGGCTCCAGTGAGCTCCCCCTCTTCCTAGTGTTCACAGTCTGTGTCATCTCCTCCCTTTGGTTGTGAGCTGGACCTAGTGACCCACATCAAACAGACTACAGCAGAGTAACAGGATCACTTCCATGAGCATACTACAAAGGACTTGACATCTGTCTTACTAGTAGACTCTTCTCCTGCTGACTTTGATAATGCAACTGCCATGGTGGAAACATCATGGGCCAAGGAGCTGAGGCAGCCTCCAGCCAGCAGCCAGCAGCCATCAGAGATGGAACCACGTGAGTGAGCTTGGATGTGGCTCCTTCCCTGGTGGAGCCTTGAAACGAGACCCCAGACCTGGGGTCGATCCTTGATGGCGAGCTTTGGAGAGATGGTGCAGGACATGACACAGCTGACTCAGCCAAGATCCTGACCCACCAACACCATGAGAGAATAAATATATATTGCCTTAAGCCACTTAATTTCGAGTAATTTGTTATGACGCAAAAGATAAAATGCCTTTTCCCAAGACTATACATTTAGCATGTGGTAGAGACAGAATTCAAACCCAAGTAGTTGGCTCCTGAATCTATGATCTTAACCGCTGATACCATACAGTATCTCAGAGGTACACCATAATCCTCACCATCATCATCATCACCACCAGCATTGCTTCACCATCACCATCATAACCATCAACATCATCCTCATCCTCACCATCATCATCATAACCACCACCATCACCATCACCATCATCATTACCCTCATTATCATCACCAGCACCATCATCATCATCACTATCATCATCACCATCACCTCATCCTCATCATCATCCCCCTCCTCATCACCACCAACACTATCATCATTACGATTACTGTGTGCTAAATGCTTTACATAAATGATTTCATTTAATTTTCAAAATGACCCTATTATCGCAACTTTATACTTATAAAACAATGACAAAGACTAAAGTGACACAAGCTCATCTAATTTCACACAGAAAATTCAAAATTTGGCCCAGCTGACTGCAAAGTCCATGCCCTTCCAACCATACCGATACTTCTTTGTAACCCCAAAGTGGTATCCAACCAGTTAATGATGCCTTGAGAAATAATTACTTCCAACATTGGAATAAAACTTAAAACAACTTATTAACAAATCATTGATAACAAAGTCCACTTGCTATAGACTTTTCTAATTCTACCAAAGTTAACAATTCCATAGAGTGTTTCAGGATGTGGGATGTAGGAATATCAGGGAATACTGGAAGCATAAAATAATGCTTTGTTACATTATCTATAGCACTTCTTGTTAGCAAATATAACAAAGCACAGATTGAGATATTTTCAATGACATGACACCAGGTTTCTTCTAAGAATGAAAGGCTTAAAACCCGATCTAATGTAATAATATCTTGCATTGCATATGAAATCTCGAGTGAGTCCCTGTTGTGCGTTACGGAGACCTCAGTCCTTGGGACAGCCTTAAGGCCTAGAAGTCTTAGCCCAACCTTAGCTCAATTCTCTGTGGTCACCACCCATGGAACTTTAGTCAGATCATGTCAATCAGACTCCTAGGTTTTTGCTTCCAGACTGAACACATTACTTAATACAAGCTCAACAAAAAAAATACTTGTTAGTGAAAAGAAGATGGAAATGGGAGGGTCAGGAATAAAAGAAGAAAGGAGAGAAGATGGGAGGAACAAAGGGAAGGAAGGGGAGAGAGGGAGGGAGAATTTTGCTCTTTTCACTCTAGCAATGAATCCTAAATTCACTAAAATACTCCAGTTACAGAGCAAGTGAGTCACTAAGTATCCCAACACGCTTTGGTTTGTAACACAGTTCCCTCTGCAAATTAAACAGAAGGCAAGCAGGACTTCCGGGTTTGCAGTCCACCAATGGTTCAGACATGCCCGTAGATTCTGCTCTTTCCCACATTCTGTGCTCATGGCCCTACCTTCCCTTCTAATTTTGCCTCCATGGTCTTTGAGTTTCTGAACCACAATTAAACAGAAAGAACTATGTGCACGTTTTAGGTCAACTAAGGACTCCAAGGATGCTGTTGGAAACAGAATAGCTAACTACGGGGTTTTGCAAACCACTCAAATGGTGTTCCTCAGAATCCTTGCAGGGCTGTTGCCTCTCGGGGCTGAGGAACACACCGCATGCACAAAGCCACAGCGCTCCAGTCTGCAGTGCAGATAGGACTGCCGGCACGGTCCCATACTCTAGCTGTCACTTCATTAGCTGTCTGGTGTTCTTCTATTTCTGGGTTGGGCCTCTGACCTGCTTTGGTGGGCCAGCCTCATGGCAGTTGTCTTGATAGAGCCCTTCAGCCTTCAGCTGTCAGCCTCCCCCCTTCAGCCCTCACACCCTCTTGTGCCTGATTGCATTCGAGTGAGGGAAGACGGAACTGACCCCAGAGGTGTCCCTCTGGCTCCGCAGGATGGAGAGCTGACTGGACGACGAGAAGGGACCGCTGCCCATAATTCCAAGGAGTACGAGACCTGCAGCTGTTTCACTTCTTAGGTCCAAAGATAGCAAAAAATGGTTAAACCCCAGCTCTGCCACTTTTCGGTGTGTATCTGTCTGTCTGTCCTTCCTTCCTTCTTTCCTTCCTTCCATTTGCCTGTGACTAGTTTTTAAAACAACATGCCCAAAGCTGTATAACATTGATAATATTTCAATTCATGCTTTGGTATATTCCTGTCAACCATTTTGTGTTCCTTTCATTTCTCAAAATCTCTGGCTTTGTTTGTTTGCAGTACTGGGAATTGAACCCAGGAATGCTCTGCCACTGAACTGCACCCACGGCCTTATTATTTTTTAGTTTGAGACAGGGGTTTGCTAAATTGTTCAGGATGGCCAAGAACTTGTGATTCTTCTGCCTCAGACCCACAGTCGCTGGAATTACAGCTGTGCACCCACTAAGTCTCTGGGTGTTTATCCCTAAACATTTCTCTCCTCTCAAACTCACCCGCGTTCACTCCCTGCAAGGCACCTTCTGTGTCTTTTAGGTACAGAACACTACTTAGTGGATGTTTAGAAACGCCTTTGGATGGGGGACTTTATAAAACATCCCTGTCCTCTGACCAGGGATGCCGCAGGGACCATGAGGTGTGTGGAACCATCCGCCCTTCGCTAAGTGGTCCCAGATGGCTAAACTTCTCCAGTTTTTAGGTCTGTTTTCTATTACTTTCTGCCTCCTCTCTGCTGACAACTTATTGTGCTTATTTCATTTCCCACAAATTCTGGCCCTCAACATGTGTCTCCTAATAATCAATTTTTGGTTTTGGAAATCAAAATTAGCTAGGACCTTACCCATCAGTATTTATATTCTGACCCAGGAGTTTAAAACTCGAGTGCAATGATATTCTTCAGTAAGTATTCCAAGGGACTGAAGAAACACAGCTGTATAAGATATAAAAGATGGTCACTACAGAACTAAAAACCAAAATAAACTGTTTGTAATGAGGGTTACCATCTATATTTAGCATTTTTATTTCAGAAATTGATTTCTCATTTACTCAAAGTCCTGGAAACAGCCGGACTCGTCAGAGGCAGTTTTTCCTGTAGTCACATTTGCCTGACTTAATTGAATTTCCTTTTCTTAATGAATCATGAGGGTTGAGTTAAATGTTAAATATCAGTGTTTATATAAGGAGCGTGTGTGCTTGCTTTCTCTTCAATTAAGGAAAAGCTGGTTGATCTGGGTGCCCCTGAGCCTCATACTTGTTGACGGCCTGGCTTTCCTACTTAGCAAGCCGCTCTGGTAAATCCTACCACACTGTGTCATAAGTGAAGAGAAAGCATGTGACTGTCAGTTACCCATTGGGTGGTGTTCCAGTCAGCATCCTCACAGCCATAAGCTGACCACGTGACTCAGAGGAAAGAAAATTTATTTTCTTATAGTTTGGGGCTCAGTCCATGTGAGGCTGGGGACCGTGGATCTCAGGGCATGGTGGCGGGAGGCAGACAGTGGGAGAGCACATGGGCTGTGCTCCTCACATCATGGATGCCAGAAGCAATAGAGAGAGCAGCGGGAGGAGGAGCCACATGTAATCTCCAAGGCTGCACCCCTAGAGATCCACCCCCTCCAGCCATACCCAACTGGCCCAGGCCACACCCCTGGATAAATCCATTTACAATGCTGGGATTACAACCCTCCTGACTCAACTACTTTAGCTCCAAACATTAATAAATGAGGTCTTTAAGGGACATTTCATATCTAACTATAACAAGTGGCATCTGACAGAGGAACCCATTTCCCGAGAAGTGGAAGGAGGAAACCTAGGAGGTGTCCCATCAAGATGCTGGGGTTGCTTCTCTCTCAACGCAAATGTACATGTTAAGACCCCAGGGGTGTAAAAAGTAATTTCAAAAATTTCAAGTTGGAAGGCAACATAGTCCAAATTTAAGAGCCCAGCTACACATAGAATCATCTAGAAAACCTTTTAAAAGTATGGAATTCCAGAGTTGTGGAATCCACTTCCAGGCATTGAAAGTTTAGGGAAATGTATTTAAAAATCCCCTCTGAAGTCTCACCTCTGTGTCTCTCTAGTGATACAGCTGGGAAATTGCTGCTTCAGAGGCCACTGGTCCAACCCCTGATCAGATGTGTGAATGTTCTTCCCAACCTTCCTGAGAAGTGGCTTTTATCCTCTGCTCAAATGCCTACATAAATGAGGAGCCCCATCTCATGAGGTCACCTGTGCCATTATGGGTCAGCTGATATCATGAGAAAGTTCCTCCCTTATAAGGAATCAAAGTCCATTTTGTTTCATCTCTACCTACACCACCCTCCCTGTCCAGACCCCATCCTCCCTCCAGCAGTCCATGCAAGATCTCTGCATCCTTCAACGGAACTTCCAGATTTGCTCCTTTCAAATCATTCTCCTCACTACGGCCAGAGTGATCTTTCAAATACATAAAGTTGGTCATGTCTTGTCTCTACTAAATGCCCTTAAAAGTTCAAAGCCCTCAACATGACCTAGCAAGCCTTTTGTGATCCAAAACACAAAACACACCCATGTCTTATCACTGTCTCTCATCTCTCCTTCCAGGTACTCTGTATTAAAAACCTCAACAGGCATAGGTGGAAATTTGCTCACTGTATCTACTTTAAAACTTCTGCATCCAGTATTTTTATTTACCCAATTCCTCTAATGCTAGGTCCTTACAAAAAAAAAAAAAAGTCCAATGCTCATTCAAATGAGTTGGAACTACATTAGAGTCTGTTTCTCAGCCATTTACATAATAATTAGTGTTTTGAAATGTACTGTATCCATATCTGCTTCCCATAATGCATTGTGCATTTTTCTTCTAGATACGCCCTGGAGCCCAGTCACATGACCCATACACAGATCACTTGTTTATGTGCATTTCTTGAGAATTACACCAATCTGAATCTCCACTTGACAAATCTAGCTCTCTTTCAATTGACAACATGATATCATGATCTAGTTAACATTAAGTTGTGAGTTCTGCAAAGCTAGGGTCATTTGTACATATGTGTATGTGCACGTGAGTATATATGTTCATAATACTGACCTTCTTCAAAGTAAACTTAGATTTTCTGTCCTTTGCTATTTTCAATTTCTTCATTATTCAGTAGAGACAAAAGGGATTATTTTCTTTCCCTCATTCCATTTCAAATCAGGTGCAATTTGAAAAGATGTAATGATTTTTTTAGTCCCCTTCCTTTCCGATAATAAGGACAAATATAGAAAGGTGTCTTGCTGCTTCATGTAGAATTATTTTAAGGCTGTTACATTCATCTATCTAACTTTAACAGGGTGCAGATAAGAGCTTGTTGATCTGTGCGTTCTGAAATTTCAATGCTTCAACACAAACTCACAGCCTGGAAACAAGGAAGCCTGACACTCGGAGGGCCGTGCTGTCTGGAAAACTGGATTAATAATGAATGAACCCATCTTGTATAATCAGAAAGGGGAGGAATGCTACAAATTAGAAATAAGCATGCTCTTCATTACAGATGGCAGCAGGATGCTGCTTAGGGTGTCACTGATGCTCAAATCAGCCGTGGGGTGCAGGGACCACTTGCTGCTCACAGCCTCTCACTGTCCTCTGGAGAGTCTCCTTCTCAAGGGATTTGAAAAATGAGAAATCCAAACTTGGGAGATGCATTTGCACCACACAAGGATGACAACTTATTATTCATCTAGTGTGTACAGATATTGTAAATGGGTTACATTTCCATCTTAAATTAAGTTAAAGTTCCCATATTTTCCATATAAATGAGATCAAAATTATGCCAAGATGGGATTTTTTTTGCAAGATTTCTGGTATTCTCAAGAGATGCTTATTCTGCATATCATGTGCTTTCAGAGAAAATGAGCTGCTCGTTTCTGAATCAGGGAAAAGTTACTGGTGTTTTGTTTGGTTGGAGCTTGTTTTATTTTAATGTATGTTACCAAGGACTAGCTGTGGCATTAGTGGTGTGTGTGTGTGTGTGTGTGTGTGTGTGTGTCCCAAAATCTGGACAGATATAGGAATGAAATAAAATGAAAAACCTCAGAGTAGGCGCAAGGGAAGCCAGTTAAAATCGCTTCATCAAATGTGTTTCTGTAGGGCAAAGACTGACAACCTGTGCATGCAGGCACCACAGATACCTCATAAAATACCCAAACTATTTCACTGACCCAGGAATGGTCCTCAAGGCTGAGACAAGCCCATAACCTGCTCACAGACCTACAGTGGTCGTGGTGGAGAGGGTGAGAATTTCTTCAATGCGTGGCTCTGGCCCTTTCTACCTGACCTGGTTTCCATTAGTCCCAGCTCAGTTCTCCTTCACCATGAAGGCCTCTTGTGTTGAGCTGAGAATGGATAGAGGTCAGTTCAGGTGCCTGGAAGAAGCCTGTGGATCTTTATTCATTGGTACTAGGGATTGAACCCAGGGGCATTCTACCTCCAACTACACCCCAGCCCTATTTTATTTTTTATTTTGAAACAGGGTCTTGCTAAGTTGCTGAGGCTGGCCTTGAACCCGCAATCCTGCTGTCTTAGCTTCAAGTACTGGGATTACAGGAATGCACCACCACACCCAGTGTCTATGGGCCTTTAAGTCAATGAAGAGAGGGCATGGAAATCCCGGTTGTGATGTGTGTACTTTGTGAGAAAGAATTGTGCTGGGTCAAAGTCAGGACCAATTGATGTCATCAGTGTGGTATGTCCAGGCCACTGTAATTGTTCCCAGAACATGCAGACTGGCAGGGGAGGCAGTGTCCAGAAATAAACAAAGCAGCCCCCATTTGCCCATCAACTGGCATCTAGTGTGTGGGTGAGAGCATCAGTTTGGGTCTGAAGGCCTTGAAAAGATCGGCCAAAATTAGAACAGCACCTCCAGCAGTCGACAGATGGCGGAGTCAGAGGATTTGGAGAACAGAAGATTCCAAAAAAGAAAGAGCAGGTCACTGTGGCCACAGCGAGCCTCTGCACGAGTGGACAGTGGCTGCCTTAATTAGGGTGGCCAGGCTGGGGATGACATCCACTCCAGGGACAAGGTCAACTGGCCCAGGTCCGCCAGAGACGTGGCCCTTGTGCCTAGCCATCACTGGCTACACTTTCAAAGAGGTGGCTGTGATAAGCAGGATGATGTAGTCTACCACTACATCCTCGCTCCCACCACATCAAGTGCGCCACCTTTCCCGGCACCAAGGAATTCAGGTTGCAGATGGAATTAAGGAATCAATGACCTTGAGAGGGAATGATTATCCTGGATTACCCAGCTGGCCCTGTGTAATAACAAGCATCCTCACAAATGGACAAGAGAGGCTATCGAGAAAACTAGAGAGACAGGTTGTGGCCCCACATTTGGGTTTTTGTTTGTTTTGCTTTTTTTGTGGTGCTAAGGATTGAACCCAGGGTCATTCTACCTCTAAGCTATAGCCCCAGTCCTATTTTATTTTCTATTGTATTGCTGAGGGCCTTAATAAGTTGCTGAGGCTAGCCTTGAACCTGTGATTTTCCAGTCTCAAATACTGGGATCACAGGCGTGTGCCACCACACCCAGCCCTGGACACATAGTTTTAAGGATGAAGAGAGCCATGAGTCAAGGAATGAGGGGGTCTCTGAAAGCTGAAGAGATGAGATTCTCCTCTGGAGTCTCTGCAGAAGACACCCTGTTGATACACGGTATGGCTTAGTAGAGCCAGTGAAGACACTCTTGACATCTGGAACTATAAGTGAGTAAATTTGTGTTGTTTTAAGCCTCTGAGTTTGTGGTAACTTGTTACAGCAGCAATAGGAAACTAATAAAGTACCAGAGAAAATTATCCTCGACATATCTTTAAATGTGTTTATAACTTGTAGTAGAGGGATGATGCGGCAAGATGGGCCTTGTGGCCAAACCTCAGAAAGGGCAGGGGTGGGGCAGCAAGGAAGAGAGCACATGGTTTTCCTCTTCGGCTTTTATTCCCAGCCTAGCACCCTGGGGAGAAGCTCTTGGGGGCTACAAAGTAATAACTGAAATAACTGTTTTCAATAAAACCACTATAAAGTGACAGGCACCAAGAAAGATTGTTTTGGAGCCCTGCTAACAGGGGAACACTGGAGGGCAAAGACAGGCTTACTCTGTCTCCTGCCATGCAGGCTGCAAGGCTGGGTAGCTGCCAGAGGTGTCTGCAGTGACCTGGGCCCTGGTACCAGTGTGGGGGCATGAGTGACAGAGCCCAGAAGACACTGTAATTCGCACGGTGGATACACCAGGGGTCCTCATGAGGGACACCAACCAAGAATGGGATGGGATCCCAAAGAGGCAGCGATGCCCAGCGCAGGCCCAGCGTGCCTGGTCAGGCCTGCTGGGAGCAGAGCGGAGGCTCCAAGAATTGCTGAGCAGAACTTTGTGGAAGGCTGATGTTCCCGTATGAACAGGAGGGGTCGAGGCTGCCATTCCGGTTCCTCATGGAACCCTCCTGTAACCCACAGCTATGGTGGCCTGCGGTCCCAAGGATGGTTGATAGCACCCAGGACCGTAGAAATTATGGATATGAAAGAAGGAATGCATTGATAATATTGGGACAGGAAAAAACTTTCCTGGGCACTTTGTATCTGGGGCTTCTGAAATGTTTCTGTGTAGGATCGAAACCAGATTTAAGCCTAAGGCAAGAGAGCTGGGAGGCAAATTAAAGTGCTTTGTTACCAAACTGTTGGCAGAGCATTTTTCATCGACTGAGCCTTCACTGATGTGGTGTCGGCCCTACAGAAACTCATACTGGCAAATAAAAGACATAATGCTCTGACTTAGAGCCGACATCCTGGAGAAGTCAGATGTTCAACATCAAAAGAGGATGTGTTCTTATTTTCGTCCAAGAGCAGTTTCCAATAAAAGGGGATTTCAACATTGCTCCGAAGAAGAATACCCTAAAAGTGCTCTTAGCTTTACAAACACCATATAAAAGAACACACAGAGGGTCTGGCCTCACCTGCACCAGGTCAGGGCATTGCAGCCTCTTCCGGTGCACTGTGTGCGTGGATACAGTGTTCAAAAGCTCCAAGTCCTTCCGCTAGCAAGCACCACCATGCCCAGTTTATCTCCTTCAAATTGTTTTCTCAGTGATAATTCCAGTGCTGCTGGTAATCCTCCTTTAGTCCTGAAGTTACAATCGACTGTCCTCTTCCTTAGGGGCCTCTCTGGATGTGCTCCGGGAGGCCTCCTGCCTTTTCTTTGTGGTTTGCCACATGTGTTAAGTAAAACCCCCGCCTGCTGTTGCTTTGATGAGATTCAAGGTTCCTCTCAGGGAGGAAAGGAAAACCTCTTACTTGACAAGATGAACAGGAAGGAGCAGAGATTGGCTGCGTTTAATCAGTGCTCACACAAACCCCAAGCAAAACGAAGCTGAAATAAACCCCTCTGACTGATCCAAACTCTAATTCATTAACAGGTTTCGGGCAGCTGCAAATCCCAAACAATGAACCAGGGCCCTTCGCCACGAGTTCATTCAGCAGCTTGAAACTAAATGCACGTGGTTCTTTAGAGCATGAGTTCATTCAGCAGCTTGAAACTAAATACACGTGGTTATTTAGAGTTTATTTTCTTTTTGTTACAGCGTTGACCAGTGGTTCCTTTAAATCAATTCCACAGTCATTTACTGAAGCAGAAGAGAATAAGGAAAAGTTACAACGGTGGAGTCGAAAGACCCGAACTCATGCCTAGAAACCCTACTCCCTAGCTGCGACTGAGGTCAATGGCGGAGCCCTACTGAACCTCAACTCCTGCTACTGTAAATTAGAGCACTCACTCCCTGTCTTACTGCCCACAGGAGATTGCTGCGATCACAAAAGAGGAAAGGGCGCGTGAGTGCTCTAAATGTTGATGTTATTCTTGACTAGTTCCCTGTGGAACACGTGGTATACAGCTCGCGGCCAGACCCTCAGTGGATTTGCAATCCAGGAGAGTCAGGGGGCCACAGAAGCAACTGTGGAAGAGGGCAGGATATGGTCACTGCCGTGGGAGCCCAAAGGACTCGGAGACACGGAGATGCAGGGAAGTCTGAGAAGAACATCAGGTCCACCTGCGTGCCAGGGGGTGTTCCAGAAGGACAGGGAGAGGGCATCTCAGTGGAGCGAGTGGCATGACTCCCGGAGCGAGCGGGGAGAGGCCCGGCTGTGGGTGGGGGACCGTGGGGACATCCTGTGGCTGGAGCGGAAGGTACATGACATGGCAGGACAAGGCCCTGAGCGGATGGCCTGGAAGCCTGGCACTGAGAACCCTGGGAGCTAAGAGAGGCAGGTCCTCATGTCCTGGAAACAGAGCTGAGTTTGATTTGGGAGGAAAGGCATTAAATTTTATCCTAGCAAAATGTCTTGTCCCTACTTTAAAAACTTATATTTGCACATATTGGCCCCCCTATTAAATGGATCCTCAGTTGGAGTTTTTGTTGTTTTTTTATACCCCACCCCACCCCCAATAATTAGAGAGCATGAATCTTCCAACTAATACCTCACTGGATTTCTGTGTTTTCTTCATATCCCTAATGAAGTTGGAGCTGAGGAAAGCTTATACTTTAAGAAAAGCCCAAGGTGAACTGTAAATCCACCAGTAGTTCTGGTCTATTATCTTTGCTGCAGCTTCTAAACAAAGCCCGCGGTTGATTTCCCTGGCCTCCACCTGCTTCTGATGCGAGCATCCCGTGGCCGAGGGAGGGTGTGCAGCTGCTTGCAGCCCACAGTGAATGGCGCTGTGCTCCCTGGCAGGTTGGGTTCTGCTTCTCTCTGATCTCATTATCTCCCGCATCTGCACAGCACACCACCCCTCCACATGGACCTGGCCCGCCCCTGCACCATGGAAACCCCATCCGGTTCCTCGCTTCTCCTCTCAGTGTGGTCTTGGGGAAGTTTCCGGTACCAAAGTGTGAATTCACCCAAGGAGATGAGTGTAAAATATGATGAAAGGTGTCCTTTGTGCACATTCTAGAGATGCCTTACCCAGTCCTCCTGGACCATTTCCTTTCGCCAGTCCCACTATGCATGGTCCCTCCAATGTTTTGATCTGATTTTCTAATTCTTCCATACACAGAACTTTAATGTTTTAAGTTAAATAAGCCTGTTACAAACTCCAGCGCCAAATCTTTTCTCCTCAACCTATGAAAAGATGTCCTTTTTGTTTATATCACAGCTGTACTTTAACTTATATTGAATACATTTTTTTTTTTTTTGCGGTACCGGGGATTGAACCCAGGGGCGTTCTACCTCCGCGCTACACCCCCGGCCCTATTTTTTTATGCTTTGTTTTTGAAACCGGGTCTCACGAAGTTGCGGAGGGCCTCACTAGGTAGAGAGAGGGGGGGAGAGGAGAGAGGATATATATATATCACGCGCGCATGCGTGCTGAGGTTGGCCGCGAACCCGGATCCTCCGGTGTCCACCTCCCAAAGTACTGGGATTACAAGCGTGCGCCACCACGCCCGGGTTGAATACATTTTTTTTTTTTTTGCAGGGGCATTCCGCCTCCGAGCTACACCTCCAGCCCTATTTTTTTATTCTTTATTTTGAAACAGGGTCTCTCTAAGGTGTGGAGAACCTCACTAAGTAGCTGAGGCTGGCCGCGAACCCGGATCCTCCCGTCTCAGCCTCCCTAGTACTGGGATTACAAGCGTGCGCCACCACGCCCAGCTATTGCATACATTTTTAAAAAGGACTCACATATTTTCTTAAGCAGTGTTTAATTTTCACGCACAACTTTTACTAAATAATGAGAACTTTAACCTAGATGATCTGTGATTTATATAGACCAAGTATAAATTTCCTGACTTTCTTTTGTTTCAGGCGTTACAAATGTGGTCAATGCAGGCCTAACAAACGATGATCGTTTTTAGGTTTATAAGGCAACTCAAATACAATATTTTTTCAATAATTAAATATAAGCTTTTTTAAACTTCCCCAGTGCCAGGGATCCAACCCAGGACCTCACACATGCTAGGCAAATCCTGTGTGTGCCACTGAGCTACAGCCCCAGTCCATTTTAGGAGCTGTAAATTTTTTTTTTTTTTTTTTTTTTTTGCGGTACCAGGGATTGAACCCAGGGGCGTTCTACCTCTGAGTTACACCCTGGGCCCTATTTTTTATACTTTATTTTGAAACCGGGTCTCACAAAGTTGCAGAGGGCCTCACTAAGTAGCTGAGGCTGGCCGCGAACCCAGATCCTCCGGTCTCATCCTCCCAAGTACTGGGATTACAAGCGTGCGCCACCACGCCTGGCCAGGAGCTATAAATTTAACATTTAGGAAACTTTTTTTTTTTTTAGGAGAAAGGCGTTCTCATAGCCTATGATCCTTTCTTCCTAGGAATATCTCACTTCTGGGGATACAGAGACATGTAGCAAAAAGATCAAGACAATCGCAACATCACCACAGAAAGCTATTGTGTGCTTGATGTGTGTTCATGTTTTACTCTGGCTGCCACACACGACTAGCTTACTATGGAGTTCACATACCCAACCCTGCAGCCCCGCAGCCCTCACAATGAGTCGATTTGATGAAAAAAAGGTCAAACGTCAAAGTAACTATTTGGCATCAAATCAAAGATTTTCATCAACCTTTCATTTGGCAATATCAACTGACATAAAAGATTTGGCATTCTTGTCACTTAAAATGAAGGGCTGGGGGTGTAGCTCAGTGGTAGAGCACTTGCCCGGCAGGTGCAAGGCCCTAGGTTCAATTCCCTGGGCTGCAAAAACAAAACAACACAAACAAAAAACATTGTGAATTATGGTATTCTTGATGGTGTGTATGAGGTAAAGATTGGGCCCAGGAACATAGGCATGAACAAGCAGATAAAGTATCACAAACTATGCTCCTCCGTGCATGTCAGATCTGGGGCAATGGGGAACTTTTAGAGGGTTTTAGGCAAGTAGGATACATGCAAACTTATTTGTAAGCCCTATCTTTCAGTTTTAGAAGACTGGCTCAAAACACATCAATCCTCTTGTCATAAACAACTAAAAAGACAGATTTAATATTTTTAAACATCTTACTTTGAACACATTAGAAAGCTACTGAATCGCCCAGCCTTTGAGGGGTCATGGCTTTGGAAATAAGGGAAGCTCATGGAGGCGCTCATGATGTACCATGATTCTTTTTTCCTCCAGGCACTTCCAGTTCATAAATGCCGTGGGAGGGAGAGGTTTGTAAGCAAAGGAGCAGGCAGGTATAAGAGACAGAAAGCACAACTTTCAGTAGTCTTACAGGGTTAGACAGTTCAGGGCTACTGGGGCAGTAAGGACTTGAGGGGTTGAGATTCTGGAGAGAAGGGGACTGCAGAGAAGGAAACACACTTGTCAAAAATCCTCAAGGTTATTTGCTGATCTGTAAGCTCTGCAGGCAGATAATTTAAAAGGCTGAGCAGAATTACAGACCTAAATGTAAAATACAAAACCAAAAGGCTCCTAGAAGATAACACAGGAGACAATCTAACTGACCTTGGGTTTTCTTGGTGATGGCTTTTCAGATACGATACTGAAAACATGATTCACAAAAGAAAAGTCTGGTAAGTTGGACTTCAATAAAATTAACATGAGCCGGGCGTGGTGGTGCACGCTTGTAATCACAGTATTTGGGAAGCTGAGACAGCAGGATCACAAGTTCAAGGACAGCTTCAGCAACTTAGTGAGGCTCTCTACAACTTAGTGAGACCCTGTTTCAAAAAATAATAAATAAAATAGAACTGGGGGTGTAGCTCAGAGGTAGAACGCCCCTGGGTTCTATCCCCAGTATCCCCCCAACACACACACACACACACACACACACACACAAATGACTTTATGAAAAACACTGTTAAAACAATGAAAAGAAAAACCACAGACTGGAAGAAAATATTTGCAAAGTACATATTAGATAAAGAATTAGTATCCAAAGTATACAAAGAACTATTCAAACCCTACAATAATAAAATAAACTACACAACTAGAAAATGGGCAAATGACGCCGGGCGTGGTGGCAGACGCTTTTAATCCCAGTACTTGGGAAGCAGAGACCGGAGGATCTGGGTTCGCGGCCAGCCTCAGCTACTAGTGAGGCCCTCCACAACTTCGTGAGACCCAGTTTTAAAATAAAGGATAAAAAAATAGGGCCAGGGGTGTAGCTCGGAAGTAGAACACCCCTGGGTTCAATCCCCGGTACCGCCAAAAAAGAAAAAAAGAAAATGGGCAAATGATCTGAAAAGATATACAGATGGCAAGAATATAAAAATGTGCTCAATGTCATAGACCATTAGGAAATTGCAAATTAAGACAACAATGAGATACCACAATACACCTATTAAGATAGAGAAAATCCCAAACACTGACAACATCCAATGCTGACAAGACTGTGGAGCAACAGGAACTCCCATTCACTCCTAGTGGGAATGCAACATTGAACAGCCACATTGGAAGATAGTTTGGCAATTTCTTACAAAACAAAATGTACTTTTACCATATGATCCAGCAATCATGATCCTCCAAATGAGTTGAAAACTAATGCTTGCACAAAAACCAGCACACTAATGTTTATAACAGCTTTATTCACAACTGCCAAAAATTGGACACTATAAGATGTCTTTCAATAGGTAAATGGATAAATTGTGGTACATCCATACAGTGGAACATTACTAAGCAATACAAAGATATGAGCTACCAAGTCATGAAAAGACATAGAAAAACCTTAAGTATATAGTGAAAGAAGTCAATCTGAAATTACTGCATATTGTGTTTTCAATTATATGACATTCTAGAAAAGGGGAAACTATGGAAACAAAAACCAGTGGTTGTCACGTGGCTTGGGAAGAGGAAGGGAGAGATGAATAAATGGAACAGTGGGATTTTTGTGGCAATGAAACTATTCTGTAGGATACTATAATGGTAGCTATATGTTATTGTACCTTTGTCAAAACTCATAGACTATACAACACAAAGAGTGAACCCTAGTGTAACCCATGGATATTAGTTAATAGTAGCATATCTATATGTGTAATAAATTGTAACAAATGTACCACACCAATGTAAAATGTCAATAATGGGGGACACTGTATGTGTATGTATGGGCAAGGGAGTATGTGGAAATTCTCTGTATTTGCCACTCAACTTTTCTGTAAACTTCAAACTGCCCTAAAACATAAAGACTATTAATTTTAAAAAACTAAGCAGGCAGCATCTAAGAGGCTGTTACCCAAAATCTGTAACTCAGTAAAAATTTACCTGGTATCCCAAGTAGAAAAGCAAAAGAAAAAAAGAATATATATATATTCTTTTTTTTATTATATAATTTATATAATAAAAACAGAACCATAGGTAATCTAGAATCTAAAACAACTGTGAAAAGATAGAGAATTTTATCAGAGAGAAACAAAAGTAAGTTGTGACAGTTGACTTCTGAACAAAAGTAATGGAAGACAAAGGAAGATGCAATGGCTGCTTAAAAGGGATGAAAGAAAGTAAATAAACCCAGAGTCCTACATTGAGAAAAAGTATTGGTCAACAATACAAAGCTTTCCCCACAAAAGAAAAGGGAACAGTTACTCCCCATCTTATGAGGCCAGCGTTACACTCATAGAAAATCAAGACAACACCATCACAAGAAAAGAAAACAATGGTCAATATTAAGATGCAAAAGCCCTTAACAAAATATTAATAAATTGAATTCAGCAATATATAGAAAGATAATACATCATGACTAAGTGGAATTTACCACAGAAATGTAAAATTGGTTTAACATTGAGGGGGGGTAGTGGGGATTGAACCCAGGGAAGTTCTACGTCTGAGCTACACACCCAGCCCTATTTTATTATTTATTTTTAATTGTTTTTTGAAACAGGGTCTTGCTAAGTTGCTGAGGCTGGCCACAAACCTGCGCTCCTCCTGTTTTAGCCTCCCAAGTTCGGGGATTACAGGCATGCACACCCAGATTAACATTTTAAAATATCAGATCAACAGGCTAAGAACATCTCAATAAATCAGGAAAAGATTTGGCAAAATCCAAGAACCATTACTCATAAAATTCTCAGCAAACTAGAAACAGATAGAAAATTCCTCAAATTTTAAGACTGAAAGCTTCTCTCCTAAAATCAAAGGCAAGACAAAGATGTCCACTCACCACTGCCAAGTCTGAAGGTCTAAGTAGTTGATTGAAACAGAAAAGAAACAAAAGAATTCCAGATAAGAAAGGAAGAAGTAAAACCATCTTAATTCCTTTACAACATGTTAAATTATGTAATAAATCCTAAAAATTCTATGAAAAACCTCTTAGAACTGGTAAGCATACCAACACAGCAGAATACCAAGGCCAATATTTAAAATAAATTACATTTCTATATTTTTAGCAATAAAATAAAACATGCAATTTTATGAGTTTCATTTACAATATCATGAAAACAAAATACTTGGGGAAAAAATTTAAATCATGTGCAAGACCTATAACAGTAGAAATTACAAAACATTGCTAAAAGAAATGAAAGAAGACCTAAACAAATAGAAAACTGTACTATATACATGGGTTGGAAGACTATTATTAAGATGTCAAATTTCCCAAAATTTATCTATAAATTCAACACAATCCTCTCTCTTCCCCCCAAAACCTGGCAGGCCTTTTTAAAACTTAATTTGCAGAACTTATTCAGCATTTCTATTATTTGCACAGAGATGCCAAAGGCCTAGAATAGGCGAAAAAAAAAAGAATTTATAAAATCAAAGACAAATTTGATAGATTTGCAATCTTAAATTTCATGACTTACTAAGACATGAAGAAGACAGCATGATACTGGGAAAACAATAGACATACGAATATGGAACAGAATAAAGTCCAGAAATAGACTGCATATATGTTCAATTAATTTTCAAAAAGAAAGAAAGAAAGAAAGAAACCAGGGTAATTCATGGGGATAGGATAGTTTTTGTAACAAATGATGCAGAACAATTGGATATCTATGTACGAAAACCTAAACCTGACCTTAACTTAACAAATATACAAAAATTAGCTTGATATGAGTAAAAAATTGATATATGGAAACTGGATCTATAAAACTCATGAAAGAAAACAGGATAAAATCTTTGTAACCTTGAGTTAAAGGTCAAAGGTTTTTAAGTAAGAAGTAAATATGAACCATAAAAGAAAAATTTATACGTTGGATTTCATTAAAATTAAAATAATACCTTTAAAAGATACTGATAAGAACATGCAAATGCACCTTGGACTGAGAGGATATATTTGCAAAACTTATATCTGATAAAGGACTTATCTCTAGAATACATTAATAAAAACTCACACAATGTAATAATGATAAAGAGAAACTATCCAAATTTTTAAATGGACAAATTAACAGATACTTTAACAAAGAAGATATACAAATGTCAAGTAAACACTTGAAAAGATTCCCGGCATCATTAGTCATTAGGGAATTAAACTCTCAATGAGATGCCACTACACATCCTACTAGAATAGTTAAACTAAAAAAAAAAACTGAAAATGCCAAGCATTACCAAGGGTCTGGAACTGAAACTCTCATACACTACTAGTAGGATAGTAAAATTACACAGCCATTTTGACAGAAATTTAGTAGTTTCTTAGAAAGTTAAACATAATATTTACCATAAAACTCAGCAATCACTTGCCCATGTTTTTAAACGAGGAATAAAAGCATATGTCTATGAAAAACTACATATGAATGTTGATAGCAACTTTATTCATGATAGCCCAAACCCAGAAATAACCCAATGTTCATCAACTGGCAAATGCATAAACAAATTGTGGCATATAAAACAATAAAAATGAACGAACCAGTAATGTATGCAGAACAATTTAAAACATACCAATGCACCTATCAACCTAAAAAGGAGCAAACTACGGAAGCATACACTCGGCAGCAGGTGCAGAAGACTGCACGATTCCTTACGGATGAAATTCCAGGAAAGGCCGAACCTCAGTGGCCAACAGCAGATCAACGGTTTAGGGAGTAGGATTGTGAGAAGAGCATCAACCAAAAAAGACACAAGGAAAATGGAATTGTTCTATACTGTGATCATGGTGACAGCTACACCCATGCATACACCTACCAAATCTCATTAAATGATACACTTGAAGTTGGTGGACTTTATTGTACATAAATTTACCTCCATAAGCATTTTTAAAATTAAGATGAAATAAAATTTAAAACAAACAAAATCTATGAAAATTTGTCACCAGCAGAACCCATACTAAAAGAAATATAAAGAAGTCCTTTAGAGAAAAGGAGAGTTCTCCAGAAAAAAAAAATGATACTGTATGGATACACAAAATATAGGGTGGGTTAATGAAGTTAAGGAGTTCTAGTACAATTTTTAGGAAATGTGAGAAAAGTAATTTGCTTTAAAGTTTAGAAGTTGAGGATACGTGTTGTTTTTTAAGATAACTGCTCAAAGGATAGTAAAAGAATGTATGAACAAATAGCTAATCAATTAAGAAGACATCCAAATCATTAAGGAGTCTATGAAAAAGCACTCAGCTTTGTTAGTCATGATAGAAATACAAATTTAAAACCACAATCGAATACAACTATACACCCACCAAAATGGCTAAAAAGCAAAAGATTGAAAAAGATCAAAGGATGGTAAAGCTATGGAGTAAATGGAACTTTCCCACACTGCTGATAGTAGTATAAATTGGGCTAACTACTTGGGAAAAATGGTTGAAAGCAGTAACTAAAGATGATATGTATTTCCTATGAATCAACAAGTCAATTCTAAAATATGTGTCTAGCAGAAATGTAAATATAATAGGTACAAGAATATTATAGCACATTATTCATAATAGCTAAAAGCTAGAATTAACTAAATACCTATTAACAGAGGAATGGAAAACATATTGTGGTATATCCACAAAATGGCATACCATACAACAATGAAAACGAATGAACTACTGCTGCACACACCAATCTGGATGAATCTTACAAAAATAATGTTGAGTGAAAAGCACTATGCAAAAAGGAGTACATATTGAATTATTTCATCTGCTTAAAATTCAAATATAGGCACCAATCTATGATACTTACAGCTGGGATAGTAGCTATCTTTAGGGAGGCGTGGATAGATAATAACTGGAGAGGAGGCACAAAAGACGGCATCTGGGGACTCTTAATGTTCAATTTTGTGTGCTGGGTTGTAGTTACCTGACTGTGTTCATTTTGTGATCATGGACAATGCAGTAGACACTATCAGGGTCCCACCCAACTCCCCTTGACTCAATTGTGTTCCCATTTCTCAGCTGTTGGGAGTGGTGGCTTCTAATGCTCACAGATGCCTCCTTGTTCTGAAAATCACCCTAGGCTAAAGGAAGTGGCTCCCTTGGGAGTTCTTGGAGGTAATGCTTTCTACCAGGGTGAACCACAGCCAACAGCTGAGCAACATAGAGGTACAAAAGGTCAGCCCCCTAGTTTGAGACACTATTGATACTCCAGAGCTCCCCACAGAATCAAGATGAGGCTGGAGTTTAGTTGAACCTAAATCCTGTTGGGAGATAGTGCTGCATGAGTTCATCTCAGCTTTGCATGTCTTGCAAGCCAGGGGCCCTGGGGACCTTGATTTTGTACTATCTTTGCAAGGATGTTTAATAGTGGACAATCTTGAAAGATGAAAATAGCATCTCCCTGAAAGAAAGGGATGGTCTGTTTACCATCCAGTATAGTATAAATACAAGGAAGATAATATCTCCTTGGAGGAAATTCAAACAGGTTGCTGCTTATTATAAAAGATTCAGGTTCCCTAACTTCGGGGCTCCTCTCCTATAGCAAAACCCAATACTTATGCAGTGCATTACCTGGTACTTTTTGCATCAATTTGTGGGAATTGAGGCTCATAAAACTAGTGCACAAGATGGCGACCAAGGGAGATACCATGCTACAATCTAAGACTTCGATCTCAATCTCCGTGAAAGCAACTTCTCCACAGAAGAAAAGCAACACAAACTTGAAGTAAACAACAAAAAGTTTGAAACGTGATGGAATCAAAGCCAGAAGACAAAACAGAGGAAAGTAAAAAGCTCTAAGCGCCTTACCTAAGGGACGGCGGTGGCACCATCTTGGCCGGACCGCGCCGGCCGCTACTGGCATCATGGCTTCTACACACTGCCAGCAGAGAAGCCAGAGACCTGCTGTGAGTTCAACTGCAGGTCAGCAGAGATGAAAGCAAGCAGCGGCTCCTCCACACTCGACACACCAAACGGCGGTGGCCACAGCGGCTACAGCGACGCCATCTTGGCAGGACTTTACCGGCGGCTACCAGCATGTGACTTCTACACAAGACCAACAGAGATGCTAGTGACCTGTTGTGAATCCAGCAGCTGCAGAATAGCAGCAGTGAAGGCGAGCAGGGACTCGCTCAGCATGCGACACACACCCGAACTGCCGCATCGGCAGAAGCGGCAGCGGCGCCATCTTGGTCAGACCCCGCCGGTGGCTAACCCGGCATTGTGGCTTCTGCAGGCCACCAACAAAGAAACCAGGGAGCTCCTCTAAAACCAGCACTGCAAAGCATCAGTGACAAAAGCAAGCAGAAGTTCGAGCCACACTCGGGAGAGTCCCCAGGGCCCGGAGGCCTGACCAGAGCCTGCAGCAGCAACTGAGCCCCCCCTCCCAAAGATTAAGAGCAGTGGTCAATGAGACCATAAGTCAATGAGCTGCCCCAGGAGGAGACCACCCAGCGCGGCCACAGGGACTTGCGGGGTCTGACACTGTGCGGATTGCCCCGGCGGAGGTGGGAGTGGGGTCTGATGTGGAACACGGTAGATGCGTGGATAAGCAGACAGTCCCTGGCAACATTTTGATGGGACAGACTTGCAGCCCGCGGGTCGCAGCACCTTTATAGAGTCCCTGGGGATTGCCACAGGACATACAGCTGTGGTACCTGGGAAAAATTGGACCAAACCAGCCCTCTCAGTAAAAAACGTGGTGTTCCGTGTTTGCACAGAACTGGGGCAAAGCAACAACTGCTGCTTCTGTAGGCAGAGACACAAACCCGGGGCCGCCTGCTGGTGACACCTGCCATAGATGTAGACAGAGAGAGACATAGGGACAGCCCAAGTGGAGAACGTGGAGACCCACACTTGCAGTGAGAGGGGCAATAGCGGCACTGGTTGCTTGCACAGGTAGTGAGAGGCACCAGGCAAGGGTCCCAATTACTGAGGGAGACCAAGAATTGGGCCTGCAAATGGACATTATACCAAGCAAGTGAGAATAACCACTTAGTAAAGGCTATTCACCTTTAAGTCTCACCTAGTAGCAACTATCTACTTCCAGGATAAGAAACTATAAAGGGAGAGGGATTAGACATAGGACACCTACAGAGTGAGAGAGAGAGAACTACCAAAAGCAACAAAGGTATAAATATATGAAACCTGAAATCATGAAAAGGAAGAATAGCAAAGAAACAATGAGCCCCCACAATCGCACAACAGAACCCGCCAACTCAGAAGTGCAAAGATTGCCAGAAGGACAATTCAGAACTTCAATAGAGGAAACGATACAGGATTTCCGAAAAGAATTCAGAGAGAGCCTGAAAGCAATGAAGGATCAAATAAGCAAAGAATCCGACACCCTGAATAGGAATCAAAAAGAAGCTCTGAAGGAAGTGAAGGATGCAATAATTGAAATGAAGGCATCAATACAGACCATCAACAATAGACTAGACCACATGGAATACAGAATCTCACTCTTAGAAGATGACCTCTCCAAAAATGAACACATAGTATATAAATTAGAAAAAAACAATTCGACAGCATGAATTGGACATTGAAGAGATCTCAGCCAGTCTTCAAAGAGCAAACCTAAGAATAATAGGCATAGAAGAGGGATTAGAAGCTGAAACTAAAGGAATCAATAATCTATTCAGAGAAGTAATATTAGAAAATTTTCCAAACATAGAAAGAGAGGTTGATACACAGGTACAGGAAACATATAGAACCCCCAATAGACAGGATCAGAGAAGAAGTTCACCACACCACATAATAATCAAACTGACTAATGTAGAGGCCAAGGAGAGAATCTTAAAGGCAGCGAGAGTAAAAGAGCAAGTAACATTCACAGGCAAACCAATAAGAATCACTCCCAACCTTCCAAACCAAGTCATGAAAGCCAGGAAGGCCTGGAACGACATATTCCAAATTCTGAAAGAAAACAACCTCCAGCCAAGATTTGTCTACCCAGCAAAGATATCTATCAAATTTGATAGAGAAATAAAAACCTTCCATGACAAACAGAAGCTGAAAGACTTTATGTCTTCCAAACCAGCACTAGAGAAAATGCTCAAAGAGATTAATTACAAAGAAGAAATAATAAGGAAACGCCAGAACCAGAGAAACAGTGATTTTCATTAAACAAACAACTAGGCAAAGAACAAACACTACCTCAAACAGAAATTAAATCTCAAAATGTTAGGAATGAAAACCCATCTCTCAGTAATCATGCTGAATATAAATGGCCTCAACTCCCCAATCAAAAGACATAAGGTGGCAAAATGGATTAAAAGTCACAATCCATCTATATGCTGCCTGCAAGAAACACACCTTACAAGTAAAGATGCGCACAAACTAAAGGTGAAGGGGTGGAGCAAGGTAATTCATGCCAACGGAACTCGAAAACAAGCAGGAGTAGCAATTATGATATCAGACAAATTAGAATTCAAACCTAAACTTTTCAGAAGAGACAAAGAAGTCATTTCTTACCGGTAAAAGGAACAATCCAGCAAGAGAATATAACAATAGCCAACATTTATGCCCCAAACATAGGTGCAGCCACTTTCATAAAAGAAACTCTTCACAAGATTAAATCACACATAGATCCCAATACAATAACACTGGGATATTTCAACACCCCTCTCACACCACTAGATTGATCTTTAAGACAAAAGGTCAGTAAAGATGCCTCAGACCTAAGGAACACCATAAACCAAATGGACCTAGTAGACGCATACAGAATATTCCACCCAACTACAGCTGAATTCACATTTTTTTCAGCTGCTCATGAAACTTTCTCTAAAATAGACCATATCCTAGGCCACAAAGTAAGTGCTAGCAAGTTCAAAAAATGTGACATAATCCCCTGTGTCTTTTCAGACCATAATGGAATGAAACTAGAAATCAACTATAAGAAGACCCAGAGAAACCTCATAAACACGTGGAGACTGAATACCACACTGCTGAATGAGGAATGGGTAAAAGAAGAAATAAGAGGAGAAATTAAGAAATTCCTAGACACAAATGAAAACAGAGAAACAACGTATCAAAATCTCTGGGACACCCTGAAGGCAGTATTAAGAGGAAAATTCATAGCACTGAGTGCCCACATAAGAAGAACAGAAAACCACCTAATAAATAACCTAATGACACACCTCAAAGCCCTTGAAAAACAGGAACAGTCTAACCCCAAAGCTAGTAGAAGACAGGAAATTATTAAAATCAGAGCAGAAATCAACAGAGTAGAGAATAAAAAAACAATACAAAAAAATCAATAAAACCAAAAGCTGGTTCCTTGAAGAAATAAACAAGATAGATAAACCACTAGCCAACCAAACTAAAAGAAAGAGAGAATCAACACAAATTACTAAAATAAGAGATGAAAAAGGTGATATTACCACCAACAGCATGGAAATCCAGAGGATAATCAGAAACTACTTTGAAAAACTATACTCCAACAAAATAGAAAATCTAGAAGAAATTGACAAATTTCTAGACACGTACAACCTTCCTGCATTGAATCAAGAAGATATAGAAAATTTAAACCGACCAATAGCAATTAAACAGATTGAAGCAGCAATAAAGAAAAGCCCAGGTCCAGATGGTTTCCCAAGTGAATTTTATAAAACCTTTACAGAAGAACTAATCCCAATACTCCTCAATCTATTCCGTGAAATAGAAAGATACAGGACTCTCCCAAACACATTCTATGAAACCAAATAAAGACAGTTCAAGAAAAGACAACTACAGACCTATATTGTTGATGAACTTAGACATAAAACTTCTAAACAAAATACTAGCAATGTGCATTCAAAACCACATCACGAAAATCATACATTATGACCAAGTCGGGTTCATCCCAGGGATGCAAGGCTGGTTCAACATATGAAAAACAATCCATGTAATCCACCACATAAACAGAACTAAAGACAAAAATCACATGATCATTTCAATAGATGCTGAAAAAGCATTTGACAAAATCCAACACCCATTCATGATAAGAACACTGCAGAGAATCGGAATAGAAGGAACATACCT